>JAFLJL010001451.1:0-36356 GCA_018398815.1 Conus ventricosus | reverse complement strand
TTTTTTTTGGGGGGGGTTTTTGGGGGTATAAAGAAAGGCGTTTGGGAAAAAATTTACAGGAACTCCGGATGTGGGAAGTCCCTGGGGACCAAAAATTCCTATCACTACATCCGGATTATCACTAATACATCGCTACTCGGTTGTAATGATGTTTTTCGAGGTCTTACCACTACGTCCGGCACATCGGTTGTAGTATATTTTTTAAAGGGTTTTTATCGATACATCCAGCACATTGGGTAAATCCACTTGTGCCTTGTAAGGCAGTAATAAGGAGATTTTGGAAACTAGATACATTTCGTTTTGTGACGTGTTTTGCTGTCTTTGTCAGGCTTGCGAGTGTTCTTCTGTGACGCTAACTAACCATACGATGACGTAGCAAAATCGTGATAAAAGGAAACATGAAAGAAACAAATTTTGTTTCCAAAATCTCTATTTTTTTTCTCCTCTTTTCCTTTTATGCTCTAAGATCAAAAGATTAGGTGGCGTATTGTCTTTCTCATGCTTGTTTGTTTATTGGTGCGTCTGATGTCAATTTTACCATGCTTTAACGTTGGGGTTGGGGTTCGATCCCGGGCGTAGTCGTTGCCAAACTTAAATCAGCAATCCAACAGCTTTCCTGCCAGGCGATTAATCGGCCGATGTCAGTATCCTGTGTTGTTTAAATTAATGACCCCATCCTAATATTTAATTGTTCAACAAAAGGACCCTTAACAATCTGTGTGTGTGTTGAGAGAGAGAGAGAGAGAGAGAGAGGGGGGGGGGGGAAGAAGTGGGGAGGAAATGGCCGTGAGAGAGAGAGAGAGAGAGAGAGAGAGAGAGAGAGAGAGAGAGAAGAGAGAGAGAGAGAGAGAGAGAGAGGGGGAGGGCTACTGTTTGGGAGGTAGAAATAAGGTTAAAAGCAAAATCGTCAGATGTTATAAAGTAAACTGTAGTCTTTAATCAGCGTGAAATGAAAAAGAAGTACAAGTAAATACTGTTTAACACAAACAATATCCATTCAAACATCAGCTAACAAATAAAATAAGTAACATTCAATTTTTTATGATAAGAAAGTAATGTCCAAAATAATATTGATTAACAGGATCAAAACACTGACATGTCTATTCATTGATTCAAACAATTTCAATTTTCAATGGATGAAATGATATTCAACTAAAAATAATTTGCTGTTAAGCAAGAATAATGCTTTTTAATTTTCTACAAGCTGTGTAGCACGTTAATTAAAAAAGTAAGGAAATCTTAAAATGGGACACATATTTGCCAAAAAAATTTTGAAAGTCAAGTCTGTACTGAATTGAGCCCTTAATTCTCATTAAGTCTGTAAGTCAACAACAAACAAAACACGCACGTGAACGCAACACACACACACACGCGCGAAACACACACAACACACACACACCACACACACACACACACACACACACACACACACACACATACTCACCTCATGCGCAAAAATCAACTAGACATGTGAATTTGCATAAAAACACAAGTGTGAAAAAAAATCAAACAAAATGTTCAGTTATGTCAATACGGACTAGATTAAGGAAGATCAGGAGAAAAAAAAGTTTTGGAAATCAGAGTGTTTAGGTATGTTTTTCATGAATTGAAATCAATATGTGCGTGTACGAGTCTGCACATATAATATGCGCGAGTAAATACATGTATCGAGTCTGAAGAGTATTGTTTTTGGTCGAAGTGTTTGAGACAAAAGCAATGCTACCAATTGGCAAATTGAGGGAGCAAACAATAATGATACATTGTGTAACGACATCTTATTGATTAATTCCAGTCAATGTGTCTGAGCTTAACGAACGCTGACAACGCGCTCAAAGTGGCCGCATAGGTTTCTCAAATAAATGATTCCTGGCTGAACTGAATTGAAGGAATCGAGAAGAGAGGCAGGTGCTGGGTCCATTCCCTCCTAGCCTCATTCACAGATGTGTACACGACAATACTTGTCTGGAGAAGTGTTGCTGCAGCATAAATCTCTGCATCAGCTCCCCAAGTACACAACGGAAGGTATGCTCCAGAATGTAATCGCCAATGTCTCTTCCTACGTACCTTTCAAGGGTGCTTTGATTTTGAAGCATAATGTCAACAACTGAATTGCTCGCGATAGTTTTGTGTGCCTAAAACGTCTAAGCTGAGGGCTCTATATAAGCAATTTCCATCGCCAGTGACAGTGTTTACTTGAAACGGTTCACACAATGTCCCATTTGCTTGACGTTCAGGCAACGGCAAAGGATCAGGCAAGCCCAGTTGCCCGGCTTGTTCTCTACGCCAGCACGATCCAGTTGGGGTAAAACTTAGCTGACGTCCTGGTTCGTAGCCTTGAATTTTAAGTCCCAACTTGTATCATTATCATTCACTGGCGTAGGGTTTTGGAGATCTGACATCAAATTCAAAAATGTCCCCTGGCTTTTGTGGCCTCATCTCTGCCTTTTATGATTTCCTTTCCAGTTCGATCCCTCCCACGTGTGACCATCTCTGACCTGATCTCTGTCCTCTCTGACTAGATCCCTTATTATCCCTAGATGCCGCTTATTTTTTTTGAATGTAATGTCATGTCGAGCAGTGAAGCGCCGAACCCAACCTTCAGAACATGTCCAGTCACACAAGCCCATATCCTCAGCGAACTCCTCCGCTTTCAATCTCAAGACAGGGCCAGAGACAGGCATGTTGTTGGCCCTTGCCTTTTTAAACCAACTAAACAGCGCACTGTCTATTTTCGGCTCGGGGTGGGGGGTCTTTCACGCTTCCTCTTAGCATTAACCTTACCGCCATAGAATTTTCTTTCAATTTTTCACTATTTTTCACAATGGAGCTGACTGTTGCCTGAGAACATTATACTGAGAAGCGACATCCACCTGTTTCTGTTTTTTTTGTTTCAATGTCTTTCAATAAATCGATTTTGCGTTTTAAAGAAAGCACATTGCGTTTCGCCATTTTGGGAAAGGGAGATTACTCTAAAAAAAAAAATCACTACAACCAAGCCCGGCTTGCCCGGGACTTGAAAATGACGTCACTAAAACAGGAGATATTGATACATCCGATTTAAAATACACTACAACCGGCTAAAAATTAAAAAAGAATATGAACAGTTGGGACCGGGACCCAAAACTTGCTTCAGTACAGCCGATTTATCAGTACATAGGGGCGTTCACTACATCCGGAGTTCACTGTACTGATCTTTTTGAGCGCATAAAAAATGCGAGAAAGCGTGAAGCAGGCCATCAGTAAAATACCAGATTCTTGGCCCCACCGGGTTTATAAATTGTTTGCCATTTTAGTTGATACTATGGCTCCTGAAGATGCTAATTTCTGACTGTTTCTACTGACTCTGAAGGAGTAGCTATCCGTTTTTAAAGAAGATCAGGTTTTACGATTAAAAAAGACTGTGAGTAACAGCTGAATTTACAATTATTTTTTTATTATTTAAATTTTAGATTTAAAAATGGCGTCGAACTCAGTGAATCTGATTTAAAGAATTGTAATGAACTATTTGACGAAACAATGAAAGTATTAAACATTGATTTTAGTGAATTTGGTTTTGAGAATGAAGTAAACAATATAATAAAAGATCATAGTGAACTATTTGGTGAAGCAATCAAAGTGATGAACATTGACTGTAGTGATTCAGAAAAAGCTAAAATATTAGCAGGTGTTATTGTAAGGTTAACGTGTCTTGAAGTGTTGCAACGCTTGGGTGAAGAATAAAAGCGCTTTTTACTTATTTTTTATTTACATTTATTTTTTTAATTTACATAAATATTGGGGCTTTAAAAATGACGACCAAACGCGGAGAATCCAAGGTTGGAAAACTATATACGATGGAAGAAATATTTGACAGCAATGAACAATTAAGCAATACGTTTGTGAAGTAGTCAGGATATTATTAACCCTACAGACGTTCGGGAAAGCGTGAAAACATGCTATTTCTAAAATACCAGATTTCCTTCAGATAGAGCCGCCAGTAAAAGTGTTGTTAACCATTCTGATTGATTATGTAACACCTGATGGCAGTAACATAGAAGTCTGGGTTTCAACCAAACAGAAAGAAGTTATTAGCTATCGCGGCCTTAATTCTGACTGGGCTGATTACATGCTTACACAGTTTAACCATGCAAGTGGAGGAGCTAATTTAAAGGGGGTTCTGGCTGGTCTGAAGGAACAGTCCTTAAATCAATTTTAAAGCAAACAAAGTTCTACCCTATAGTTGGCAATTCTTACCTTCCTCTCCCAAAAAGATTAGAGTTGAAACGAGCAGTCTTAAACATACATAATTCTGACAACTTGTGTTTTATTTGGGGTGTTTTAGCGCATTTACATCCTCTCAAAAATCATGCAAACAGAGTTTCCCAAATTTTGAAAAATACAAAGATAGCCTGAACTTTGATAACATAACCTTTCCAGTAAGTATAGAAAGCATATTTCAGTTGAAGAACAAAACAAACCAATCACTGTAAACGTATACACATGGTTTTGTAGAAGCCAATCTACTACCTCTAAGGATTTCTCCCCAAAGCTCCTACTTTAGGCGATTCACTTACAAACATGTAGACTTGATACTGTTTACAGACGGTCTAAAAGTCATTATGTATTAATCAGAACAATAAGCAGACTGTTAGCCTATACTACAAAGCATCCAGCTAAACAAGAGCTTTGTAGAAGAAAGTTTGGTTAGAATTCCCCACTATAGAAGCACTGCCAGTCATAAGAAACATTGTAAAAGTTTTGTAGACTGTGAAACCGAACTTTTACACCTAAACCAGGGGCTAAAGTTAGTTTTAAGAAGTACGCAAAAAAGCAGATGAGCCCTTACGTGGGTTTTTGCTGACTTTGAATCAATCTTGCCACAGTACTACGGCCCACCCAAAAGCAAGAAAAAAACAACCTTATTAACCCACCATCAGATCTGTTCTTATGCGTTTGTTGTTGTTAGGGCAGATGGGGCACACACACACCAGAGATTTACAGAGGCCCCAACGCAGCTAGTAGATTTTTAGAGCAATGAAACAACTTTGCAATCAGTTATCCAATGAACTGAACCTTTCAGACATTGTTATGACTCCCGAAGACCAAGAACGTTATGACTCACTACCCCAACTGTTGGATATGTAACAGAGAATTATAGGGGACACAGTGAGAGACCACGATCACATTACTGGAAAGTTCAGAGGGCCGCGCACACCAGTTGTAATCTTCACTTAAGGTTGACCCTAAAAAAGGAAACTGCCTATCTTCTTTCATTACTTAAGAGGCTACATTCTCCCTTTTATCATGCAAGCAGTGACTTCTGAATATAAGGGGTTACCTGCATGCACAGCTTCAGAAAAGTACATGACTTTTACTCTTGACTGTTTATCCTTTTTTGACTCTGCCCAAACATCTGATGGCAAGTTTGGATAAGTTAGCAGGATATCTACAAGACTTTCCAATAACTAAACAATATTTTGACCCATCTTTAGTGCGTAAAGGTGTTTACCCCTATGAATACATGAACTCGTGGGAAAGGTTTGACGAAGAGTCACTTCCTCCTAAAGGCGCTTTCTTTTCTAGTCTAGAGGCAAAGACATAACTGACACTGAATATGAATACGCTCAGAAAGCCTGGATAGAATTACACTGTCAAACAATGGGCGACTATCACGATCAGTATCTAATGGTTGACGTGTGTTTATTGGCAGATGGTGTTTCAGAATTACAGAGCTACATGCATGAAACACTACAGTTTAGACTCATCACATTACATCTCTGCCCCAGGGTTATCTTGGGATGCTTTCTAAAGTCTACAAACATCCAGATTGACTTAATTTCTGATCTACCCACACTTCAGATGATTGAAGATGGGCTTAGGGGAGGTATTAGCATGGCCTCACATCCTTACTGCAAAGCCAATAACAAGTATTTAGACGATTATGATCCCACTAAACCGTCCAACTATCTAATGTACTTAGACGCCAACAATCTGTATGATGGGCCATGAGTCAGCCGCTTCCACTGAGAAACTTTACAATGATAAAAGGGCCTCATGATGTCAATACTGTGTTTGGTATGTTATTACAGCTTCCGCCTGATAATCCAATAGGACTAATCTTGGAAGTAGACTTAGAATACCTAAAGAATTACACGATCTCCAAACGATTACCCCCTAGCCGCAGAAAGATTAAAGATGAGTCCTATCGAACCGCCTAAACTTGTGCCTAATCTTAGGCATAAAACTAAATATGTGTGCCATTACAGACTCCTAAAGTTTTACCTAAAGCACGGACTAAAGCTGACAGCTGTTCACAGGAATAATTACCTGGGATCAAGAGCCCTTTATGAGGCCATACATCAAGAAGAATACTAATCTTAGAACCCAAGCCACTGACGCTTCAGAAAAAGACTTCTTTAAACTGATGAATAACAGCTGTTTTGGCAAAACTATGGAGAACCCACACAAACGCAAAGATGTGAAATTAGTTACAAAAGAAAACAAGCAATTAAGCTGGTCTCTAAACCTAACTATCAGACTTTAGAAGATTTAACGACAGCCTGGTTGGCATTATGATGAAGAAAAAGGATGTTAAGTTGGACAAGCCGGTGTTATCGGCTTTACTGTATTAGAGTTGTCAAAGTTATTGATGTTAGAATTTCTGTACACTAC
Source organism: Conus ventricosus (assembly GCA_018398815.1). Classification (NCBI taxonomy): domain Eukaryota; kingdom Metazoa; phylum Mollusca; class Gastropoda; order Neogastropoda; family Conidae; genus Conus; species Conus ventricosus. The sequence continues at coordinate 29,705 of JAFLJL010001451.1, read as the reverse complement.
TTTAAACCACTGTACCCAGAAGCAAGAGTCCTTTACACAGACACTGATAGTTTTATCTAGACGTCCCCACAGAAGACTTCTATAAGGATTTAGAAACTGAGGTAGCCAAAGGAGCTGATGGATGGTACGACACATGCGACTATCCGAAAGGCTCACCTTTACATTCAACTGTGAACAAGAAAGTGATTGGGGGCCGGAATAGCTCAGTTGTAGAGCGCCGGACTCGTGATCCTGGGGTTGCGGGTTCGAATTTCGGTATGGGGGATTTTTCCCTCAGAGTTAACATTGGTTCTGACTCCATTCCCCACACAGTCCTTCGAATGAGACTATAAACCGAGGTTCCCGTGTGAACGCACGCACAAAATCTTGCACACACGTAAAATCCCATCACCAACTTTCGGAAAGAGAAGGCCAATTTGGCCGTTGGTATGGATGACACGTGACACACAGCATGCACCTTCCCCGAAGATGGAGTATGGCCTGCCTTAATAGCGGGATAAAAAAGGGTCATACACACAAAACTCCACTGCCTGGCTATACAGGAGTGTCTGCAGGAGTTATCAGCCTGCGTACGCAGAAAGAAAAAAGAAAAAGAAAGTGATTGGAAAGATGAAGGATGAACTTAATGGGACAGTTATAAAAGAATATGTTGTTTGCGGTCGAAGATGTATAGCGTTGCTAGCCAGACTTCTGTAATGAAGAAGGCTAAGGGCATAAGTAAAGAAGTTGTAAAAAAAATATAACTCACGACAACTACAAGCAAGCTCTCTTTGAAAACAAAGTATTTCATCACACAAATGTTAATTTGCGCTCTACTCTTCATCAAGTAACACAATTGCTGTTAACAAAAAAAATCACTAGTCTCTAACAATAACAAGAGAACTTACGTCAATCCTGAGTTTTCATATGCTGTAGGGCATTGGAGAACTTTAAAAGATTAACTTGACTGACTTGACCTGTACTTAACTTAAGAACCTAACTAGTACTTAACTTAAGAACCTAACTAGTACTTAACTTAAGAACCTAACTAGTACTTAACTTAAGAACCTAACTAGTACTTACTTAAGAACTCAACAAGAACTTAACATAACTTATAATTTACTTGTACTTTGTATTTGTGGCTCAAAATCACTTACCACACTCACGTCGTCTCTGCCGACAAGGCGAAAGTCTCACACAGGAGCTGTGGCTCACCCATAAAACACAGAACACAGCGACGGCCTAGCCAACAGTTCGCTGGTTCGAATCTCGGGAGTGGCACTCTGGCTTGGCAGCAGCGGCGTCTCCGGCCCAACTGGCTCAGTGGGTAGTCGGTCCCGGGTGCAGTGGCAGGTAGGGTAGTTGTAGGCACTCAGGCCGGCCTCTCAACACCGACACAAGGCGGAGAACAAGGGGTAGACACAGCTACGGCACCGACCCTCAGAGAGTGGCAGGTAGGGTAGTTGTCGGCACTCAGGCCGATCTCTCAACACCGACACAGGGTGGAGAACAAGGGGGTATATACAGCTATGGCCCCGACCCTCAGACAGTGGCAGCCAGTCCCCTTCAAACCAGGGTACACTTCTACCTGGGGGAAACTGATTAACTACCTTGATTATCATGGCTACTATTCATAACAATCACGACTACATTCATATTCATTAGCCACATCACATTCCACTAGAAATTGGGACAAACATCAGCATATTCTTTCTTCAACATTACAACATTGAGAGAAGGTAAATATGTTTGTTCAAGACCACCTATCTTATTTTGCCCGAAAACCCCCCTTTTCACAAACAAATCACGTCCTTCTCATGTCACTTTTAGCCAAAATTAACACCTGTTTTCTAAACAAAATTAACATGCAAAACCTCCAAAAATCGACGTAATCGTTAATTTAAAATGGGGGCTTACGTGTAAGATAGATTTGGTGATCGTGAACAAACATATTTACATTCTCTCCAGGGGCATAAAAATTAAGGGTTTACAGAATTAATTAATTTTTTAATTGTTGTTTTTAATCTGGTTTAAAAAAATGAAGGCCGAAGTAGCTACAGAGCTTATTAATATACTTTACGAGTTGGATTGGGAGCGGGAGGCTGATAGAGAGTTAAAGAGCAGGTTTGAAGAATTAATTACAGTGAACTCCGGATGTAGTGAAGTCCCTGGGGACCAAAAATTCCTATCACTACATCCGGATTATCACTATATACATCGCTACTCCGGTTGTAATGATGTTTTTCGAGGTCTTACCACTACGTCCGGCACATCGGTTGTAGTAATATTTTTCAAGGTTTTATCGATACATCCAGCACATTGGGTAAATCCACTTGTGCCTTGTAAGGCAGTATAAGGAGATTTTGGAAACTAGATACATTTCGTTTTGTGACGTGTTTTGCTGTCTTTGTCAGGCTTGCGAGTGTTCTTCTGTGACGCTAACTAACCATACGATGACGTAGCAAAATCGTGATAAAAGGAAACATGAAAGAAACAAATTTGTTTCCAAAATCTCTATTTTTTTTCTCCTCTTTTCCTTTATGCTCTAAGATCAAAAGATTAGGTGGCGTATTGTCTTTCTCATGCTTGTTTGTTTATTGGTGCGTCTGATGTCAATTTTACCATGCTTTTAACGTTGGGGTTGGGGTTCGATCCCAGGCGTAGTCGTTGCCAAAACTTAAATCAGCAATCCAACAGCTTTCCTGCCAGGCGATTAATCGGCCGATGTCAGTATCCTGTGTTGTTTAAATTAATGTACCCCATCCTAATATTTAATTGTTCAACAAAAGGACCCTTAACAATCTGTGTGTGTGTTGAGAGAGAGAGAGAGAGAGAGAGAGAGGGGGGGGGGAAGAAGTGGGGGAGGAAATGGCCGGGAGAGAGAGAGAGAGAGAGAGAGAGAGAGAGAGAGAGAGAGAGAGAGAGAGAGAGAGAGAGAGAGAGAGAGATGGGGAGGGGCTACTGTTTGGGAGGTAGAAATAAGGGTTAAAAGCAAAATCGTCAGATGTTATAAAGTAAACTGTAGTCTTTAATCAGCGTGAAATGAAAAAGAAGTACAAGTAAATACTGTTTAACACAAACATATCCATTCAAACATCAGCTAACAAATAAAATAAGTAACCATTCAATTTTTTTATGATAAAGAAAGTAATGTCCAAAATAATATTGATTAACAGGATCAAAACACTGACATGTCTATTCATTGATTCAAACAATTTCATTTTCAATGGATGAAATGATATTCAACTAAAAATAATTTGCTGTTAAGCAGAATAATGCTTTTTAATTTTCTACAAGCTGTGTAGGGCACGTTAATTAAAAAAGTAAGGAAATCTTAAAATGGGACACATATTTGCCAAAAAAATTTTGAAAGTCAAGTCTGTACTGAATTGAGCCCTTAATTCTCATTAAGTCTGTAAGTCAACAACAAAACACAACACGCACGTGAACGCAAACACACACACACACGCGCGCACACACACACACACACACACACACACACACACACACACACACACACCACACACACACACAACATACTCACCCTCATGCGCAAAAATCAACTAGACATGTGAATTTGCATAAAAACACAAGTGTGAAAAAAAAATCAACAAAAATGTTCAGTTATGTCAATACGGACTAGATTAAGGAAGATCAGGAGAAAAAAAAGTTTGGAAAATCAGAGTGTTTAGGTATGTTTTTCATGAATTGAAATCAATATGTGCGTGTACGAGTCTGCACATATAATATGCGCGAGTAAAATACATGTATCGAGTCTGAAGAGTATTGTTTTTGGTCGAAGTGTTTGAGACAAAAGCAATGCTACCAATGTGCAAATTGAGCAGCAAAACAATAATGATACATTGTGTAACGACATCTTATTGATTAATTCCAGTCAATGTGTCTGAGCTTAACGAACGCTGACAACGCGCTCAAAGTGGCCGCATAGGTTTCTCAAATAAATGATTTCCTGGCTGAACTGAATTGAAGGAATCGAGAAGAGAGGCAGGTGCTGGATCCATTCCCTCCTAGCCTCATTCACAGATGTGTACACGACAATACTTGTCTGGAGAAGTGTTGCTGCAGCATAAATCTCTGCATCAGCTCCCCAAGTACACAACGGAAGGGTATGCTCCAGAATGTAATCGCCAATGTCTCTTCCTACGTACCTTTCAAGGGTGCTTTGATTTTGAAGCATAATGTCAAACACTGAATTGCTCGCGATAGTTTTGTGTGCCTAAAACGTCTAAGCTGAGGGCTCTATATAAGCAATTTCCATCGCCAGTGACAGTGTTTACTTGAAACGGTTCACCCAATGTCCCATTTGCTTGACGTTCAGCAACGGCAAAGGATCAGGCAAGCCCAGTTGCCTGGCTTGTTCTCTACGCCAGCACGATCCAGTTGGGGTAAAACTTAGCTGACGTCCTGGTTCGTAGCCTTGAATTTTTAAGTCCCAACTTGTATCATTATCATTCACTGGCGTAGGGTTTTGGAGATCTGACATCAAATTCAAACTGTCCCCTGGCTTTTGTGGCCTCATCTCTGCCTTTTATGATTTCCTTTCCAGTTCGATCCCTCCCACGTGTGACCATCTCTGACCTGATCTCTGTCCTCTCTGACTAGATCCCTTATTATCCCTAGATGCCGCTTATTTTTCTGAATGTAATGTCATGTCGCAGTGAAGCGCCGAACCCAACCTTCAGAACATGTCCAGTCACACAAGCCCATATCCTCAGCGAACTCCTCCGCTTTCAATCTCAAGACAGGGCCAGAGACAGGCATGTTGTTGGCCCTTGCCTTTTTAAAACCAACTCAACAGCGCACTGTCTACTTTCGGCTCGTGTGGGAGTCTTTCACGCTTCCTCTTAGCATTAACCTTACCGCCATAGAATTTTCTTTCAACTTTTCACTATTTTTCACAATGGAGCTGACTGTTGCCTGAGAAACATTATACTGAGAAGCGACATCCACCTGTTTCTGTTTTTTTTTTGTTTCAATGTCTTTCAATAAATCGATTTTGCTTTTTTTAAAAGAAAGACTTTGCGTTTCGCCTTTTTGGGAAAAAGGGAATTACTCTAAAAAAAAAAACACTAAAACCCAGACCCCGGTTTGCCGGGACTTAAAAATAAAAGCACTAAAAAGGGAAATTTTGAACACCGGTTTTTAAAAATATCACTACAACCGGCAAAAATTTAACAAAGAATATGAACATTTGGGGACCGGGACCCAAATTTGCTTCAGTACAGCCTTTTACAGTACAACGGCTTTCACTACATCCGAGTTCATGATGATCTTTTTGGGCATAAATATGCGGAAAGCGTGAAGCGGGCCTCATAAAATCCCAGTTTTTGGGCCCCAACCGGTTATAAATTTTGTTTGCCTTTTTATTGTACTATGGCCCCAAAATGCAAATTTGACTTTTTCTACGCCTAAAGGGAGTAGCACCGCTTTAATGAAGATCGGTTTTACGATTAGAAAAGACTGTGAGAACAGCTGAATTTACATTATTTTTTTTATTTTTTTAAAATTTTTTAGATTTAAAAAGGGCTGTCGAACTCAGTGAACTGTTTAAAAAAGAATTGTAATGAACATTTGACGAAACTGAAAGTTTTAACATTGATTTTAGTGTTTTGGGTTTTGAGAATGAGTAAAAAATATAAAAAAGATCATATGAACTATTTGGGAAGCAATAAAAGTGATGAACATTGACTGTAGTGATTCAGAAAAAGCTAAAATATTAGCAGGTGTTATTGAAAGGGTTTAACGTGTCTTGAAGTGTTGCAACGCTTGGGTAAAGAAAAAAGGCGTTTTTACTTATTTTTTTTTAATTTTTTTTTTTAATTTTACTAAATATTGGGGCTTTAAAAATGACGACCAAACGCGAAAACCCAAGGGTTTGGAAAACTATTCGATGGAAAAAATATTTGACACAATGAAAAAATTAAACCAAATTTAGTAAAGAGTCTGGATTATTAAACCCACAGCTTCAAAAAGCGTGCACTGCTATTTTAAAATCCAGAGTTCCTTCAGAAGAGCCCCATAAAAGTGTTGTTAACCATTCTGATTGATTATGTAAACCTGAGGGCAGTAACATAAAGTTGGGTTTAACCAAAACAGAAAGAATTTTTTAGCTATCGCGGCCCTTAATTTCGAGGGCTTTTACAGTTTACACAGTTTTAACCATGCAAGTGAGGGGGCTAATTAAGGGTTTCTGGCGGCTAAAGGGAACGCCCAAAAATCGTTAAAAAAAAAAAGTTCTACCTATATTGGCAATTCTTACCTTCCTCTCCCAAAAGATTTGAGTTGAAAGGGCAGTTTAAACATACAAAATTCTGACAACTTGTGTTTTATTGGTGTTTTTTTAGCGCATTTAATCCCTAAAAAACATGCAAACAAGTTTCCTTTATAAAAAATACAAAGATAGCCTGAATTTTGATAACAAACCTTTCCATAAGTATGAAAGCATATTCAGTTTGAAGAACAAAAAAAACCCAATCACTGTAAACGTATACACATGGCGTAAAACCCAAATCTACTACCTCTAAGGATTTCCCCCAAAATGCTCCTACTTTAGGCGTTTCATTAAAAACAAGACTTGAACTGTTTACAGAGGGTCTAAAAGTCTTTATTATTAATCAGAACAATAACCAAACGTTAGCCATACTACAAAGACCCAGCAAACAAACTTGTAGAAGATTTTTGGGTTTAATTCCTACTAAGAAGCAGCTGCCACATAAAAAACATTGTAAAATTTTTTGTAGCTGTGAAACCAAACTTTTTACACCAAACCCGGGTCTAAAGTTGTTTTAAGAATGTCGCAAAATCAAAAGGCCCTTCGGGTTTTATGTGCTTTGAACAATCTTGCCACAGATAGGGCCCAAACCAAGAAAAAAAAAACAACCTTTAAAACCCCCCTCAGATCTGTTCTTATCTTTTTGTTTTGTTGGGTCGATGGGGCACACCACACCCAGGTTTTACAAGGCCCCAACGCGCTAGAAATTTTTAGAGCAGTGAAAAAAACTTTGCAACTTTTATCCATGAACTGAACCTTTCAGACTTGTTATGACCCTAAACCAAAACTTTTATGACTCTCTACACACTGTTGGATAGTAAACGAGAATTATTAGGCGACCAGTGAGAGACCCGATCCTTTACTGGAAAGTTGGGGGGCCGCGCACACCTTGTAATCTTCATTTAAAGTTGACCCTAAAAAAGGAAACTCCCTACTTTTTCATTATTTAAAGAGGTTTACGTTCTCATTTTATCATGAAAAGCAGTGATTCTGAATATAAGAGGGTTACCTGCATTGCACAGTCTCAGAAAAGTAATGCTTTTACTCTGACTGTTCATTTTTTATGACTTGCCCAACATCTGAGGCAAGTTTGGTTTAATTTGCGGTATCTCCCCAAGACTTTCCAAAACTAAACAATTTTTTGACCCATCTTTAGTGCGAAAAAGGTGTTTCCCCCTAGAATACATGAACTGGGGGAAAGGTTTGACGAAGAGCACTTCCTCCTAAAGGCCTTTCTTTCTATCTTGAGCAAAGACATAACTGACAGAATATGAATACGCTCAGAAAGCCTGGATAGAATTCACTGTCAAAAAAAGGGGCGACTATCCGATCAGTATCTAATGGTTGACGTGTTTTTTATGGCGTTTTTTTCAAAAATTTACAGAGCTACTTCAAAACACTAAGTTTAGAATCAAATTACATCTCTGCCCCAGGTTATTTTGGGGATGTTTTCCCTTAAAGTTACAAACACCCCTTTGACTTAATTTCATCTCCCCACCTTCAGATGATTGAGATGGCTTGGGGGAGGATTTAGCATGGCCTCACTCCTTACTCAAAGCCAATAACAATTTTGCGATTAGATCCCAAAACCCGTCCAACTTTTAATGTATAGACGCCAACAATCTGTATAGAGGGGCCATGAGTCACCGCTTCCAGGGGAAAACTTTCAATGAAAAAAGGGCCTCATAGTCAATACTGTGTTGGTATGTTATACAGCTTCCCCCTGATAATCCAATAGGACTAATTTGGAAGTAGATTTGAAACCAAGAATTACACATCTCCACAACGATACCCCCTAGCCGCAGAAAGATTAAAGATACCCTATCGAACCCCCTAAACTTGTGCCTAATCTTGGGCATAAAATAAATATGGGGCCCCTTACGACCCTAAATTTTTCCTAAAGCACGGACTAAAGCTGACACTGTCACAAAAATAATCCCTGGTCAAGGCCCCTTTAGGGGCCCCATACATCAAGAAGAATACTAACTTGAACCCAACCACTGACGCTTCAGAAAAAGACTTTTTTAAACTGATAATAACAGCTGTTTTGGCAAAACTATGGAGAACCCCCCGCTTAAAAATTAGTTACAAAAGAAAACAAGCAATTAAGCTGGTCTCTAAACAACTATAAAGCTTTAGAAGATTTAACGACGCCTGGTTGGCATTTGTGAAGAAAAGGATGTTAAGTTGGACAACCCGGTTTATGCTTTACTTTTTAGAGTTGTCAAAGTTTTTGATGTTAGTTTTCTTACGACTTTTTAAAACCCCGTACCCAAAGCAAGAGTCCTTTACACAGACACTGAATTTTTTCTGGGTCCCCACAGAAGACTTCAAAAGGGATTTAAAACTGAGGTACCCCAAGGAGCTAGGATGGTACGACACATCAATCCAAAAGGCTAAACCTTTACTTCAACTGTGAACAAGAAAGGGGATTGGGGGCCGAATAGCTAGTTGGTAAGCCCCGGGACTGGATCCGGGGGTTTGGGGTTGAATTTCGTATAGGGGGATTTTTCCCTCGGGTTTTACATTGGTTCTGACTCCTTTCCCCACCAGCCTTCGAATGAACAAAACCCCGAGGTTCCGTGTGTGAACGCACGCACAAAAACTTGACACATAAATCCCATCACCAATTTTTCGGAAGAAAGGCCAATTTGGCCTTGTATGGATGACACGTGAAAAAACAGCTGCACCCCCCCCAAAGGGGAGTAGGTTTGCTTAATGGGGAAAAAAAAGGGTCATACACAAAAAACTCCACGCCGGGCTATACGGGGAGTGTCTGCAGGAGTTACAGCCTGCGTACCAGAAAAAAAAAAGAAAAAAAAAGTGATTGGAAAGATAAGGAAACTTAAGGACTTTTATAAAAAATATTTTGGGTTTGGGGTCGAAATGTATACGTTCAGCCAGACTTCTGTAATGAAGAAGGCAAAGGGCAAAAGTAAAAAAGTTGTAAAAAAATATAATCACGACACTACAACAAGCCTTTTTAAAAACAAAGTTTTTCTCACACAAAGTTAATTTGCGCTCTACCTTCACAAGTAAACAAAATTCTGTTAAAAAAAAAAAATCACTGTCCAACAAAAACAAGAGAATTACGTCAATCCTGAGTTTTCATATGCTGTAGGGGGAATTTGGGGAACTTTAAAAAAAAATTAACTTGATGACTTGACCCGTACTTAACTTAAGAAAAACCCCCTATACTTAACTTTAAAAACCTAACATACTTAAATTAAGAACTAACAGACTTAACTTAAGAACCCAACTAGTACTTACTTAAGAACCAACAAGAACTTAACATAAATATAATTTACTTGTACTTAACTTTTACTTTAAAAATTTAAAAGTACTTTTCTTAACTAACAAATTTTACTTATCTGTTTTTAATTTATTTAGTTATTAAAAAACTATTCCATAGAAAAAGGGTCTAAGCGGGGGGCTGTACTTTTTTTTCAGAAGCTGGTTTTTCGTGGGGGCTTTTGACTTTGTTCTAGGGATGGTGTTAGGATTTTGTATGCTAAAAAACCCCAACAACAGCAGCACCCCAAAACATAAATGATACATCTTATCGTTTATTGCATTGTGTTGTTGTTAATTGTTGTTGTTGGGGGGCGATGTTGTATTACTATCAACAATTTTTTTTTTGTGATTGTTCTTTTTGCAGTCGGTTCCAATCCGCCAGCTTGGCAAGCTGCAACACGTCCAGGACTTTTATTTAAACACTACCACTTGTGGTTTATTCACTTGTGGGGACATTCATTGTGGAAATTCTGCTCCTGTGGAGTCCTGCGGCGTCTTCTCGCTCTTTTTAAAATTTTTTTTGCGATTTAAATTTTAAAATGTCAAAATTAATTTTAAAAGAATTATCCCTGATAATGGCATAACACAGCCCAAATCTGTAATCATGTCACATGCAAAAGTTTCAGGAAATGTTTAAAAAACCGATTTTTGATAAGCATATTTTAAATCTTCTTCTGAATCAACTGGGGCCATCTTACTTCTAATTGAATGCTAATCATTTTCTGAAACCCCAATCAAACCTTTTTTAACCTAGCTTTCTTCGTACCAGCGTAGTACTTCTCAACTCTGATGTAGACAAAAGCAACTGTTCGACGCTTTGTTCAGTGCCCAAATAGTCTAGTTTTTTCCACACCAGCCAGAAGTATAACTTTTTTTATGGGGAGGGTCTGCTGATTCTCACCCCAAACCTTTTAAAAGTTCGTCACAATCCCTTTTTAAAAAAAAAAAAAAAAATAATACTTTAAAACCATGAGTTTAATGTTGGTTTTACGCAGGCCTGTTGTTGGGTTTAAATTTTTTCAACCCCTTTCAAAAATTTTTTTAGGAAAAACCCCCCAACAGGGGAAAAATAGAAGATTCACCAAACTAGTTGCAAAACCCAATTTTTTGCTTTAACAAAAAAAATTTCTGAAAAAAGCACATAGACAGTCTTTCGTATTATTTATTTAATTATTTTTTTAGTTAGAAAAAAGATGAAAAAAAGTTATCAAAACATTTACCATTCGCTGTAATTGGCCTTTGTATAGGCTATAGGGTTTTGCAAAAAACATGCAAAAAAAGAGCCGGCTGACCTGGAAGGTTTGACATTTAGACGGTTAAGGTTATAGTTGTAATTACGAGGGTCTTTAAAAAACTTTCTTTTTCACAGGGGATTATCCCAGAAAAATTTAAAGCATAGAAGTTAATTCAAAGAAAATAATTTTTAAAAAGAGTTGGGGTTGGGTTCTGATGGTGGGGGGACTATTGTTAATGCTTTTGGCTTTCTCTGGAAGGAAATTTTTTGTTTAAATTGGGGTCCGATGAAGAGAGAAACCCCCCAAAACAAGGGGAATGGAAAATTTAGCTAAGGGAAGAGACGTTATGAGAAAAAACGATTGCTCCTTAGACTTTATTAATAAAAAATTAAAAGAACGGGGCAGCAGAGCACACATTTACGACGGTGATGGGCCCAAGAATGGAATTACTTAGTGACAGGAAAAGTTTCTAACATCGCCGCCGCCGAACTTCTGACTTTTTTAACCATCTGAGAACAGAAGACTGCGAGAAGTTTTTATTGCAGTTGGGATGACCTCATCTATCTTGTTGCTCCCTTTTTTGGTAAAGTAAAAAGCTTTAAAATAGGATAAAAAATATATTTTTCCAATGGGGGGATTGGAAAAGGGAAAAACTGCTATTGAAAAATATAAACTCTAATTCTGAACAGATGCGAAAACGGGTTTAAAACAGGCAATTTGGGAAAAATATTTGCCGCACCCAAAAAAAAATAAGGCCTAGATTTTTTAATTTGTTCCAAATGACACCCCCCAATGGACTTGTTGTATCTTCCCTATGACAAAATTAAAAAAAAGTTTAAGTGTGGGTCTGACTTTTTGGGGATGGCTTAAAGGTATAAAGACGCTGAACCTTTAACGAATAAAAGCTCAAAGCTGTGCTGTGGCTTTTCAAAAAATATCATGAACCCCAAAAATATCCCCGGGGTGATTCAAATTATGATGGAAAAGAGTTTTAAAGGGGTTTTGTAAATCAGCTGTTTTTAAAAAACTTTTACAGTTAAGAGGGATCCCCGGCAACCATAGATCACAAGCCCTAGTAGAAACTTAATAAAAATCTGGCTGAACGCCCCGTTTACTTATCAATATCACAGAAAATTAAGGATAGAGAACGCAACACAGAAGGGTTAGGAGATTGCCACATCTTTCGTCCTGAACAAAGAAAATTTAAAGAACAGGGCCCTTTAAAACCCGTAAAAGCAATCAAATTAAAAAAAATTTCATTACTGAAAATGTGCGGGGGTCAAAAACTCTTGCCGTTTGACTAAAAGTAAGTATTGTTTTTCCCCGGAGGCGGGGCGAGTTAAATTAAACCCCGATCCATATGGAGCTAGACGTATATGAAGTTTAAAGAATTTTGAAAACAACCCCTCCCGGTTTTTAATTAAGAGAGACCTTCCTTTGCGGTGCTACTACTCTAAAAAGCCTCCCCTAAAAATCGTTGTTCGTGAAAAGGGTCAAGTTTTTCCCCCAAACACAGTGGTTAACAAAAAAAAATAGTATTTATTTTTTGCTAATCTTATTTTTTTTTTTAAACTTATTTTTTTTTGGGTTTTTTTGGTTTAATGATCGTGGTTTGTTTTTCAAGGTTTTTTGATCAGTGTTTTTTTTTCATGTTCTGTTTAATTTTCATCATGTCTACCTTCGTGAAATAAAAACTTTTTCCATCCTTTTTTTAAGTTCAATTTTTTGCCTCATAATCCTCACCGTCGCCTAAGCTTCTGAAAATTTTTCGTCCTAATGGGTTTTCATCCTGTAATGATTGCTTATTCTTAAACTTAATGAAAAAGTTTTTTCTGATGCTAGGCTACAATGGGGTGTGTTTTGTAAAATTGGAGTTAATTTTTTTTTAAAAAAGCACTTTCAATCATAGCATGGGGCCCAAACCCAAACCAAGGCCCCCCAAAGCTAAAGAGGCGGCTCCAAACCCCAGTACAAAACAGCAACACTAACCCCCACTTACGTAGCTACGCTGTGAGCCATAATTACATAAAAAGAGTATTTAAAACTTTTGCTATTTCTTTTGGTACCCCTATACTTATCCAATCGCTTTTTATTTCCTTTTGAAGTTCTTTTTTTGCTCTAACCTAAACTTTTAACCCCCATTTTTAAATAAGATTATTTTTAAAATAAACTTTTACATATCTCTTTCTTTTTAATTCTTCGGGGCCTCATTTAAAAGAGTAAAAAGCATAAAATCAACATACTTAATGAAAATTTGTTTGCTTTCAACCATCAATAACCTTGTCAATATGTAAGGGTGTTTATTTTATCTCCGTTTTTAGTAATTGCAATAACGACTTAAGAGGGGGATCCAATTTTCAGCCTTTATTTGTCACCTCTAATTTAAAGTATGTTTTTTTTTTTGGGGAAACAGGATCGTCCTCCCTCGAAGTAATAAAAAGCAAAAAACATCGTCTTTTCCTGGGATGACGGTAGCGTTGGGGTAATTCTAAGCCAACGGTGTTCCCCCCCCTTTAGTAAAAGGGTCTTTTTTTTCTGTAGCATATTTCGAAACCCCCGCCAGTTATTTTAATCGTTTTTTTTTGTTGTGTTCCGGAACTAGGCTAAAAGGAAAGGGGCCTATTAAGACTTTTCTAAAAATTGTTTTTTTTCAAAATATACATTAGGGCTTCGTGTTCAAACTTAAATTCCAACAATTTCAGGAAGCAACGCCCCAAACATTTTTCTCTTTTATGAAGTTTTTATTCATGTTTTTCCCAAAACGTTTGCCCTAAAAATTTTTACTCTTTAGGGTGGGAAATTTTGTCTTTTTTTTTTCTTTAATTTCTGTTCGTTTGTAAACCCTATCTGTGTACTCAAATCCATAAACATTTCCGGCATCCTTTAGATCAAACTCGGGTTTTGCTGCTAGGTGTTTTAGCTCTACGCAACGCATTTAGGGGTAGCTGCCTTTTGATTCGGGCCCCGAGAATTCTTTTTAAAATTAAAATTATAATAACAAATTGTTATAAGCAAACGATAAAAAAACAAATTATAATAAAAAACAATTTAACTGGGGGGTCATCCCCAAACATAGCTTAGCGTGCTTAGATTTTTCTAACGCCTTTATTTTTTTTTTAGCCCTTTTTCCCTTATCATAAATTTTTACTAAACATTTTCAAAATACTTTGTCCCCAGTGTAAAATAATACAACCCATTTTAACTGCGAAAATTAAAATCTTTTTTAAAACAGCATTTTTTTTGAGTTAGGACCACACGAACTAACCACTAAACTACTTTGAAAGAGCTTTTTTTTTTTTTAAAAAATGTCTTGTTCAGTAACAGTCATCAATAAAAACAGTGTTTCAGTTCCCTCAAATAGTCTATAGTAATGTTCTAAACAGTCGCTCAGTTTGTCGCTAGGATCAACTAAAAATATATTCTCGTCTGTCCAAATAAACTTCCTTTCTTTGTAAGACTTGTTGGTGCTTAATGGTTGTGCAGAATATAACAATGTACTCGTAATGAAACCTGTATATTGTTTGTAACAAATCAAGGTACAAAGACAGTTATCCCACACCCAGTAATCCGGCAGATAAGAGAACAGTGCGGATCTTTAGGCAGAAACTTCAAACTATCCATCTGTTTTTATAGGTTATTTTCTTCTGCATTTTAATCAGCCACGTCTTTTAGCCTGTTTTCTTCAATGTTTAACTGAGCATCAGAAACCATAAAAACATGCATTTGTATTGGTGCGTTTCTGTCTGCTTTCTTGTGAATATTTATTTTTATACCATCTTGCCCTACCCTTTCTCCACTTCCAAACAATCTGTTGTCAAATGTAGATCTAAAATCCAACCACAGCCCATATTTAGTTATTAAGTAGTCTTTGAGTCTTACATCATAAAGGCGAAGTTTTTTACATACACGATTCAACTGCAGGATCCCTTTGCCTACCTCCAGCGAACACTTTCTTATTTCATCAAAGTGTTGGTGAGGTAAAAGTCCGCGCCCCGAATACAACTGATCAGACTTGCCATTTATTGCACAGTCAACCTTCTCAATTTTTGGATTATAAAACGCTTCTGATTATCTATAAAAGGAGTTGTTTCTTCAGTAAACAAGAACAAAAATTCCTTTTAAAGACTTCAGAGACTGATTTAGATGTATGTTCCAAAGAGTGTCCCGCTGTTTTTATTTTCTGTAGTGGAGTGCAGAACTCTTTCATAATAAATAACCGTTTTACTTTTATACTGGGTTAAGATTGTTCTGGCCAGTTCAGGTTAGTAACAACATCAAACTCAAGAGAGATGTCACTTACTGTGTATTTAGCTTCAAGGTCTTCAAACAGAACGACAGAATCGCTAGGATTAAATGTCAGTTCATAAGTAAGTTTTTCTTTTAGTGCACCTTGGTAATATGGCATATGCGTCTTTAACAGCTCAAAATCTAGAGGGATGCAGAATCTGTTGCCAATGCTTCTGCTACTGCCTCATCTTTAACATCATCCTTTGCATCCTCCACTTTAACCTGTGCTTGAGTCCGTTTGGGCTTTGGTATTCCCTGATAAACTTTCTCTTTCCTTTCTTTTTTAGGCAGCCATAGATCAGAATAGAGGGCAAAAATGTCTGCCTCGCTTAGTACAAAGACTTCTCTGCCCTCCAGTTTGATTGCCATATGTTTAACGATAGCCCTGCCTAAATTAGCAACAACAGTGGCATTAGGATCTGTCGATAATATCTATTTTGAATGATAGTTTAGCAGTGCCTGGCATTATAACATCGCAGCGCCAGATCAGGAACTTAACTATTAAAGCTTGTCCAGGCTGAACTGCTGATGGAGTATTTACACTAATTACAGTCTGCCTTATACCTTTTACGCCATGGGGTTCCTTCTCTCTTCTGTATGGATTGAGGTCACAACCGTATGAGTTCATTTTTTATAAAACAAAAAAGAATATAAATAAAAAATATGTCTAAAGATTATGACGCGATTGATCCTGTTGAAGAAGAAGAAGATGAAACAGAAACTGCGCCCTTCATTGCGAGAAGAGTTTAAAGAAGCAGGTTCTTTACTCCCTAGACAGCGTCAAGAACTATTGCGAGAAAGAATTCAATCATTCTATAGAAGCATAGGACGAGAGCTACCAGAAGTAGTTGATCCTAATGATTTTGAGGAAGATGGTGAGCATTTGTATATAAGAACTGGTGTAGGAGCCCGTGTAAGAGTTACTAAAAAGTCAGACACAACCAAGTTTTTAAGTCTAAAAACAATTAAACGAGACCTCCCTGCTGCTAAGGTAAAACAATTAAACCTTTTAGAGAATAGAGCCGAAGCGTTAGTTTTTTTACAAAACTTTGGGCAAGAGTTGCCAACAGAATCTGAAATGCAATACATGCCTCTATAAGATTTAACTCAAGAAGCAGATGAACTAATAGCAGAAAATTGAAACGAGTTTAAATGAGGAGACACAGTAAAAACAATTGACAACTCTGAACCCACTGAGCGTGAAATTGAGGCTCTTAGGAGTGAAAACAATAAGCTTAGGCGCGAACTTGAGGGTATTAAGAATGCTCTTACAACGTAAGGGAGGAACTAGCGCTCAATCTAGGAAAACTTGGCAAGATAGAGAGAGAGATAGAAGAAGAAAAAAATAAACTCGCTGATGCAGATGATAACAATTTAGGGCGAGAAGAAAAGGCTAGAATACACAGAAAATACAGGATTTAATGTTAGAAAGGGCGGCCAGGTTAGAAGCGCTGTCTACTAACAGAGCGCAGCTAGCATCACAACAAGCAGAATAAGAGAAACTATAAACAGAATACTTTATGAAAACACTACGCTAGCTGAAAGAATAAGGACTCTGTTCAGGGAACAGGGGATTACAATAGTTAGTATATTAACAGCTGTAGGGTTTGCTATCTCTACACTCGTTTATGCTTTAACGGCAGTGCGCCAACAGGGCCAGTATCGCCTCCAACACCTCAGCCTAGTAAAGTTGGATTAGAAAACAATTACATCATCTAGCAAACTTATTAAAGAAGTTAGCAGCCAAAGCGCTTGATGCTCTGCCTGGCATAATTGGCAGTGTTGTTAGTTGGGTTTTGTCTACTATAAGCAAAGTTGCTGGTTATATGGCTGACCATCTGTGGACGTTAGGAGTGCTAGCTGCTGGATTAATTTTTAGTGAAATAAAGTATGGCCAATCCAGTAAAAGTTAAAAAACACAACAAGGGCTGTCTTTTCGCTAGTGTGACTGTCGTGCGAGGCAGATCAACAGCCGGCGTGCTTTCTAGCTGTGGGGCGCTTATAACTGGATCGCTTTCTTCAGGGCTAGGTACTTTCTTAAAATGGATGGAGCGGGCTTGTGTTTTAAGCCTTGATTGTGCCTAGTTTTGGTCGTCTCCAGCTATGAGGATTTCTTGTTATAATTCTGTATCATGCCAATCTGCAGTCTAAGGTCAGAGGGTAGCATGTATAATCCATGGCCTACAACAAAGTCAACCTTTGACTAGCATGTGCAAGAACGTCTTGATACCTTTTATGCTTGCAGGCAATCAACAGCAGAGTTAATAGCATCTTCTAAATTGGCTAGAAATTGTTTTCTGGCATCAAACCTGTAGATTGATGAACTATGCTAGACTTAGTCTGTGCTTGTGCTCTAATAGACACCAAACGTATGTCCGTATGGAGTCATTAAGCCTTTGCACTCCTGGCATTGTTAGGCCTTTACTTTCATCTAAGATAAATGTTTTCCCAGGCATCAGGGTGTTTTTGTTCTATGGATCCCAATCGAACTTGTTTGTTTGGTTGAAAAGAGGTGTGGCCAGGCCAGTAGTCATAATTATATTCTCTACGTTCGCCCCACAAATACAATGTGCCCATCCATGATTACGGTCTAACTTTTGTTTAAAGTCAGTTGAGGGTTTAATGTTAAATTCGTTGCAGATTCTTTCATATGCATTAGTGTCCATTAGGTTTTTAAATGGATTAAACGCGTTGTCGTTAGGGAGGGGCACTTGTAGTTCAGCTAGTATTCGTCTGTACTGGTAATAAACATGAAAGTTATATACTGACTTTACTAAAAGATTAGGATGGTTTAAATGGTTTGCATATGAAACACCACAGCCAGTAGTTGCGCAGTAAATGGCAAAATTTAACTGATTCTGGTAAAACGTCATAGGGCGGGATGACCATGCTGATGGCACTCTATCACTCTTTATTGGCGGATTTAAATATTTAGTTAGTGGGTTTACAAGCCTGACTTGAAAGCATATGATTCGTCTACTGCAATGGTTAGTAAACTGAAGTCCAAAGATTTGGGGTTATAAGCCGCTCCTACATCGTAAGTAGCACTTTCGTTATATTTAAAAGGTTCCATTTTTAAATAGTTTTTAAAATACTTATAAAAAAGATGTACATCTATATAACCAAGCAAACGAGCGTGTGTTCTTAACGTATCAATTGTCAATTGCGCGGGAGTTGTAGGATTGCCCTTAAAGAAATTGGCTTTAAAGTTATGTGGGTTAACATATCTGAAGGAGCTCAAAATAACTGGATCAATATTAGTAACGAGGTGGGCAATCAAATAACTCATGTAAAATACCTGATGGTTACTACAACTTTGCTTTTAAAAGAAGTACTGAGCGAATTTGGCATATTGTTAAAATTAACGAAGCAAACCTCAGAATTACTATACATTTCCCACTAGAAGAAAGAAGAGAGTACACTTTTCCTAAAGGCCTAGCTAAAATCTTAGGCTTTCACAGTAGTGACAGAGCTTATAGATTTAGTACAAGAGAAGTGTTTATCAATTTGAAGGTAATAAAACCTTCTGATTTTCTCGTGAACCCAATGTTGTATGTTCATTTACAACAGTTAAAAACAGATGCTAATTTGTTTGATGGCTATCCGTCTACAGTTCTAAAGGTTCTGCCATCAACTAGGGCGGGGTTTTGCGATTATCGATTAATCTCAGTTGGAAAAACAGTGAATTTAAAGAATTATTTAATGGGCCTATAAATTCATTAGATGTAAAAATAACTAACCAAAATGGAGAGCCGGTTGTTTGTTCTGATTTATTAATGGTGCTTGAAGTAGAAGAGCGTACTGTAAACCCTAATTTTTATGTCCCTGGAGAGAATGTAAATATGAGGGTTCACGATCACCAAATCTTATCTTAAACGTAAGCCCCCATTTTAATGTACCGATTACGTCAATTTTTGCAGTTTTTGCATGTTAAGTTTGTTTAGAAAACAGGTGTTAATTTTGGCTAAAAGTGACATGAGAAGGACGTGATTTGTTTGTGAAAAGGGGGTTTTTCGTGCAAAATAAGATAGGTGGTCTTGAACAAACATATTTACCTTCTCTACATTCCCTTTTCCGGAATCATAACACTACAACATTCCCTTTTCCGGAATCACAACACTACACAGGAAAGGATTTCAATAAACCTTTCAGAATCTAGTTTTCCAAATTGGGGAAAGGATTCCCCTAGACCCTCTTCAATAAACCATGAATACAATTCATTACACACAATATTGATTGCTTTTCATCAAACTATAAATTCACAACAAAATGTTAATTTATTCTTCTTGTAACACGATAAGAATGTTCACTTCATTTCATATAATCACCAGATTTTAGAAGGTTTCTTTTTCCAAAAGATTCATCCACTTCAATGCAAAATATAAGGGAAAGATTTCCACACTCTCGTTTTACCAACACACAACTATTCAATATTCATATCAAGAGTGAGTTAAATACTCATCCACATCAAAATCAAAACCAGTATATATGAGTCTCTGTCGCTCACTCTGGGAGCTTATTATCCATAGCATCAAAACTCTCCCTCTTCTCGCAAAGCACATTGGAATAAACACCTTTTTTCATGATGAAGTTCATAACTAGTTAAGTCACAGATTAAACAAAATCTTTTTTTTTTCCACTGAAGACCACTTCCTTTAACACTCACTTCATCTATTCATGTTTTCCGAAATAATTTCGTTTTGCTACCCTATTAAATCATGGGATAACAGAACACAGCAAATACTTTTCTTTTCTAAACAAAACCTTCACAGTGTGCTGAGGAAGTTTCAGTCGCTCCTAAAGGGGAATACGGTTTCGGTTTGCTAATAAATAAATATTGAATGATAAATACCTGACTGCCACCAAAACAGATTGGAGTCCCTCTTCGGCTTCTGGTAGTTGCGTTGCCGGAATCACTGCAGAGACTGCCTAACCGTTTCAACTCACCCGGCTTAACAGTGCGCAGGTGATCAGCATCAAGTAAACTTTTCACTCGGCTTCCAGACGACTACCTTCCGGGTTTGCACGGGTTTCACAAAAATTTGTGACTGGACGGGAAACGGTCCGTCACAAAAAGCCTACCATCAATTTCAATGTAGTCTTCAGGCCAAGATGGTCGCTGCACAGAGAAAGCACTGACCACTTCTCTTCGACTTTCCGCCATAGTTTTACACGTCCACGGGTTTGATCACAATGGTCATTTCATCACTGAAAATAACATTCTTCCGCTGATCGTTCAGAGTCCAGGGAAGTTTACTCCTACAATATTGCAGCCGCTTCTTTCTGTTCACTTTCTTCACTGGGGGATGCTTTGAATAGCCAAGTCCATGCATATTTTGCTTGATTGTCTTTTGGCTGACTTCAATGGAGGTTGATGCACGGAATTCGGCTGAAATTTCAGAAACTGTGGCAGATCTGTCCCGTTTAACTATCTTTGACAGTGGAGACACGCACCTGTTAGTGAACACTCTGGGCCTACCATTCCTAGGTTTGTTTTCTACTGTTTTTCTGTCACATAGCGCTTGTAAACTTTCCCGACAGTTGACCTTTTTAAAGTTCAACACTTTTCAAGGTTCAAGGTTCAAAATAGGGCGATGAAATATTTTCATCATAGCCTTTCAGCTTTATAATTATATGCCCCTTCATTGTCGTATGTTGTGTTTTTTTTTTGGTCAGGTCTTCAGCGAGCCCAGTTTTTTTTTTCCTTCTTAACTATCAAAAACGTACCTAATATCAGTAAAAGTGTGATGCTTGTCGATAAGATTTTTAGATGAATTAATATTTGGTGCACGCTTTATATCAGGTGTTAGTTTATTCCAAATTGGTGCAACTCTCTGACTGAATGAACAGAGTTGATCTAGAGTTTGCCACCTCAAACACCGGAAGCCCCTGATCTGTGGACGACACAATGTATTTTTTCGTCTCCTCTGTGAGCTGTTTTGTTTGCCGATAGGCCTAGGCTACTAGGCAAACCGCAAGCACCAAACGACAGTTCAACAATTTTCTTAACGCAACTAGCCTATTAGACTTGTGAAAATGACGTCAGTGGTTTTTGGCACATAAACAACGTCACCAACACTGAAACATTGGCTAGTAGTCTACGAATGCCAGCTAAATCAAAGGGGAAACTGCAATAGTAGGTTTCTCTGATTTATCATGTGAAGTAAAGAATGTATTTAGAAAAACCGAGGAGATTAGGATCTGTCGGCAATGGGAAAATTTAGCAAAAATCAAGATTGTTGCGAACATTATTATTTAATCGCTCATTCATAATTTCACGGTGCGTGACGCGGCTCGCGGAAAAGATTCAACTGTTCTGGGCTTCATTTTCAAGATGGCTGCGCCTAGTGAAGAAGACATTTTCGGACTTGGGGCTATCGGGAGGCGTCAGCCAGGCACCGATTGGTTGAACCTGTGACCTATGAATAATCTAATCCGATTTCCAGTTCCTTCCTGCTCGTTGTGAAGCAGCCGACGCAATGGGTTTGCATTCGCTTTTTCTGTCCCACTAGTACTGTATTTTTTTTTAGCCTGTTCGCTTTTTCTGTCCCACTAGTACTGTATTTTTTTTTTTTTTTAGCCTGTTCGCTTTTTCTGTCCCACTAGTGCTGTATTTTTTTTTAGCCTGTTCGCTTTTCTGTCCCACTAGTACTATATTTTTCAACCTGTATCTTGAAGTTGACGATCTTCGCTGTTTATTGGATCTATCTCTGTCACCCGACGCAAGAGGTTTGCAAGAGATGTTGTTGCGTCCATCGTCTGCACGAAGAGGAACCGAAATCGGATTAGATTATTCACAGGTCACAGGTTCAACCAATCGGTGCCTGGCTGACGCCCTCCCGATAGCCGCAAGTCATTTCTAGTAAGAAATTTAGCATTTTTATTGATATTTTAAGAAAAAAAAACGTTGTTTAAGTCTATCTCTCATTATTTTCTTGCGGGGTTCAGGCTTGATCTAGATTTCATCTTTCAGTATTTCACTACCTATGCTCCAGTGTTGAACAGAACATGATGGCTAATTTGAACATGATTTTCACTTGCACATGGCAGAGAAATATTTTTGATAGCATTAACGACCATGCTATGATGCTGCATTATTGTTTTTGATCTGTAAAATTCCCAGAGCTGAGGGTGGGGTTGGGTTGGGTGGGGGTGGGGTTCAAACCTGAGCTAGTAAATTTCCAAACGTCAATGAAACCAGAGCAGCGTAGATCTATGAGTATTGAAATGCATAAACACAAGGCCTTACTTCTTGCTGTCTGTTAGTTTGAATTTCAAACATGAATATGCTCCTTCACAACTTCTAATTCTCGATCCATGAGAGCAAACGTATAGGTAAATTTATGCATGCTTCCTCACCCCCATCCCTCACGCACCCCCATCCCCCCTTCCCATCCTTTTGTTTTTTTTCTTCTGATTTTATTTTAATTCTTGATGTAAAGCACATTAGTTATATGAGTGTTGGCATTAGATCTATATATTTTTATCCTGCCAAGGAAGTAAATCAGACAAAACCGCATCCTCCTTACTGTTTACATGTAGATCGATGAGTGTGTGTATGAATTAAAGTGTGTATGCGATCATCAAAACGTTCACGAACGATTTAATGAAATGTTTTAGGGAAATCCTACAACTAATCGATTAAATTTTGGAGTTAAACTGACAAGCTTTTGGATACAGTTAAAAAAAATTATTTATTAATTCTTCTTCTTCTTCTTCTTCTTCTTCTTCTTCTTATTAAAACTCCAAACGTTTTTTTTTTTAAAATAAAAAGTAGCAGTATTAAATAAAATAAGGATAAAAGGATGTAAGCCTAATTCTTTTTTTTTTTTTTTTATAAATAAAAAAAGCGCTATCCTTGCCTCATGTACAATAACATAATCTTATAGTTGATAAGATATTTTCTAAAGGCTAGTTATTGGATTTGGAACACACACTAAAACTCGCTCCTCTCTCTCTCTCTCACTCCTTCTTCTCTCTCTCTCTCTCCCCCTCTCTCTCACCTTCGCCAAAGGGGTTTATGAGCTTCTTTTTTTTTCAATAAAATTTTGTTAAGGTGATTTAAGATTTTTAAGGCCTTGTGTATATAAACAGACACAATACAAAGGGAGAGTGAGAGAGACGGAGAAGTGGAGAGCGGGGGTATTCCCCAACAAACAAACTGACTGACTGACTGACTGACTAACTGACATACATACATACAAACAGACAGACAGACTGATTTGACTGACTTGACTGACTGACTGACTTGACTGACTGACTGACTTGACTAAATCACTCACTCATTAGCTGGCTGACTGAATGACTGATTGATGGATTGATAGATAGATAGATTGATTGATTGATTGATTAATTGTAAAGAGGAAACTGCTGAGTTTATTCTTGTTTTCAGTTGCAGAGCAGCCCGACAAAAGTGACCTTTGCGCTCTGTGCAATGGTTCTCTCACTGACGCCAGCAAACAGTGTTCAACTGTATCCAACACCAAGAGGCGTGGCTGGTCTGCAGAAAGCAAGCCGTGAAAGAGGCATCAGCAGCTTGTGCTTCTACATCGGTCAGGTCCTTCACAAGAAATGTCGCTCAGATCATGTCCCCCAGCAGCGCTATTTGACACTTGTGGACTGTTGGGAGAAGCTGCTAAATCGCAACTTGCTGAGGGACTGGTGACTGAAGCTGCAAGACACGGCACTCGACCTACTATGGAGATCAGAAATCCTGTTTATGTCATGGATGGTGGCTCCCTTTTGCATAAACTTCCTTGAAGAGAGGCGATTCATTTGCTCGTATTGGAACAACGTATGTCGAGTATGTAGGCAGGAGATACAGTCAAGTGCACCACTTGGTTGTCGTCTTTTACGGCTATGGCAATGGACCATCCACAAAAGATGTGACTCACACTCGCCGTTCTGCCTGTTTGGTCGGACCCTCGATCAGATTTGCCCCTAACATGTTGTGCACTACAAGGAAGGACCAGTTTCTTGCCAACCAAACCAACAAGCAGAGATTCATAAATCATTTGAGTGATATTCTGGAGAAAGAGGGAGTGAAAGTGCTCCGTTCTTCTAAAGATGCAGACACTCTAATAGTGAACACTTCAGTCAAGTATGCTGACACACACACTACCATTGTCTTGGGAGAAGACACAGACCTGCTTGTTCTGCTCCTTGTTTCATGCAGAGTTGAATGACAAGCCAGTCCTGCTGAGATCGGACATGAAGGGGAAGAAACACCCAGAACTGAACATCTTGTGGTTGAAAGCACAACCTGGCCCAGAATGCTGCCGCTTGCTTCCATTTCTGCATGCTATAAATGGTTGCGATACCACCTCACGGCTGTTTGGCATCGGCAAAGGACTTCCATCTGAAGAAAGTGATGACAGAAAGTGCGTTGAAAGATGCAGCAGAAATCTTTTTCAAAGCAGAACAAATTCAAGAGGACATCATCAAAGCTGGTGAAAAGGCCCTTGTGTGCCTGTACAATGGTCAGGCCGATGACAACCTGGACTTTCTGAGGTACAGACGCTTCTGTGAAAAGGTGACATCCTGCCTCACGACAGTTCCTGTGCAGTCCTTGCCGCCAAGTTCTGGTGCTGGCAAATAACACAGTCTGAGGGTGTATCTCCAGGTACAGGTGAGTGATCAGTGTTTCGTTGTTTTAATAGGGTAAGAGCTTGTAAATCGTACCTCTACCCATTTCTGTAACTTGTTTTAAACTGGTTAGTCTTGTTTTTCTTTTCAGACGCCAGGGTTCTCTATTCACAAGACACTGAAAAAAAAAGACTTTAAAAGGGGCAGAGGTCTGATTTACCATTTGTTACCATTTCCGCGCTTCTACATTGCTATATTTCCTCATCACCCTTTGCACTATTTCTCTCTTTTCGTCTTATTGTGTGTCTAACCTTCTTAACTTTTTACTTTTTGGAGCAATAATGGATATTTACCAAACATATATAGTATTTGTTTTACTCTTAACATCATGTGAACAAAAGCATGAGACGAACTTCAGTACTTCAGCTCTGAATATCTGTAGCCATGAATACATATATTTATATTAAACTCTATGTTACTGGAAGCTGGATCTAGTTTTGCTGATTCTTTTTATTTTTATTTTTATTTATTTATCTTTTTAATTGTGTAGTGCAGTCTGCCTTCACTTCTGTGTCATACAGCCAATAATTCTGTATCTTTATTTATTTATCTTTTTAATTGTGTAATGCAGTCTGGCTTCACTTCTGTGTCATACAGCCAATAATTCTGTATCGATGAGTAAGCATACTGTACATCTGGTTTGCAGTGCATCAGGCACAGAGTTCATTTATTTTGTTTATATTTAAGAAGACATTGTTCCCTTTGCCTTGCAACCACTGTCAGATAATCACATGCACGGTTTTTATTGTATATCCTCCAGCGCTGGCTCCACTTCAACTGTGACCTCAAGCCAGAAGACTGGGGTGGAAACTGTCATCCCAACATGTTTACGAGCCTCGAACAACAGACCTTGCTCCTGCTCCACCTCATCTGATGAAAGGCATCCGGTGCAAATGCAAGACCGACTGTTTCAAGGGTGGCCGCTGTACCTGCAGGACCTTGGGACTGAAGTGCACTCTTGCCTGTGTCACGTGCCGGGGCCTGACCTGCACCAACTCCCCTCCAGTAGAACCCCTGCAGGAAGTTCCAGAAGAGCTGCAGATCTCTGTTAAACTGCTGGTGAGTGTACTTTTATATGAGTATGTGAGAGTTTACTGTCCATGTAACTGTGACATCTAAGGTGATAATGAACAGGTATTTGTGCTCTTGTATGTACGGCTATGTGTAGGCCTAACTGATGACGATCGTGACAAGTACGTCCAACGGGGAACATTTTAATTGTCATATTTGAATGTTTCTCATCAGGACCTTCAAAATGAAGTGCAACTTGATGGTATTTTCTCTAATTTACAATGTTTCAGGCTTCTGATATAACGTTATGATGTCATTTAAAAAAAAAGACTTTTCCCGATATCCAGCGCAGCTAATCTCCGCGGTTTCTTAAACAGTTGACATTTAGCTATCTTTTAGGATAAAGAAACCTACTATTGCAATTTCCCCTTAGTTTACCTCCTCTGATCCTCAGAGGCCTAGCCTATAGATAATCTTGTGGCAACAACCACTTCAAATCTGTCCGCCATTAGAGGGGACCCCCCAAAAACCCCCTTAGAACTAGGGCACATGTCGTAAGCACATGTTTCACATATGCACATACTCCGGAACATGCTATAGTGGACCTGCAAGATACAACACAGTGTTTCTGGGCATCTGAAAGACACATAGAGAATAAGCACATCAAATAAGACATTTCATTTTCATTTTAAGTTATCATCTTTAACCTTCACGTGCGTTCCACTCTGGAGCGTGGATGGCCCCTAGACTTTCGTTATAATGTTACAGTGGAAGTTGCTCTAATGCAGCAATGAAATACTATGCCCTTACACATTTCACTTCAAGGTGAAAACATAGCACATATATCTACATACATTTGTTGGTATCATATAAAAAATATGATTATGGTTTCATACCATAGCTAGGCTACTATGCCGAGTACATTTGTACTGAGGTTTTTCGAAAATCTTTCAAGAATTGTAGAAAACAATTTGAATATTCAACACATGTTCGGTCTTTGTTGGATTTTTTAGGCCAACTTTTGGCATACACATACGAGAGTGGTTGTACTTGATTGCAATGTACACCCCCCTCCCCTCCGCCGCTTTCCAGCCCCTCCCTTCCCGTCTTTCGCATCCCGGTAAGCATGACGGCCCCCCCCCCCCCCCCCCCCCCCCCCCCCCCGCTACTCACCCCTAGCGTAATTTTCTTCATCATAGTCACTTTCTGGCCCTTTTATTTCTGAATCAAACTCATCACTACAGTCCAAATATAAGCTGACGCAAATCCTGCCGTTATTGTTCTCACCGAGTGAGAGCATGCCCATCTCAACGTGTGTCGGAGTGAACAGGAAGGGCAACTAGTACTGAGGGTGGGATAAAGAACTATGATACACATCGAATAGTACACAAACACTTTTGTCTCTTTCACTCCCGCCTACAGATTTTTGTAATATTGCCTTTTGGGAGTTTTGAAGAATCACATTTTCTGTTCACTTTGTCTGTTTACGATAGTACACAGTAGTACTCAAAAATACAATGGTTCACAATTGACTGTGGTTACCGTCGCGATTCCCTGCCGGAGGAATGGGTTTAATTCCATCACAGCCATTTATATTTGTAGGATTTTTTCGGCCCATAACCGGCCTCCACTTAGAGCTGAGTCTGCAGTGGGCTCAACTGGGAAGACTGGGACCACCCTGTTGAGTTTCATCTACTTTATGGAAGCGTCTCTGAAAATGTTGGCCACATTTCCTGACCAACACTGCAGGTGTCTGTATCTCTCGGGTCTGGTTGACACCTGAATGGATATATAGAATTAATCACAGAGTATAGAGCCTTGTCACTCAGTGTCAAACCAGAATGGAGTTCCATAGCATCATCTTCATCCTTATCAATCAACATAAAAAGAGGCTCAAATTCTGTGGTCCTTCATCAGGGCTCCCATTTGTACTGACAGACAGGGGGTCCCAGGGACTCCTTCACTGATGCTATAGAGGGTCCCAGAGGGGGTATAGAGAGTCCCCATGAACAAAATTAACCAATACAGAAAATGTAGTATTTCTTGCTTTTTTAATTATTGGCTTGATAATCTGAGCATTTCAGAGTAAATGAATCTCTCTCTCTCGAAAACATTTCTTAAAAAAACATGGGAATCCAGACAAGATGCTGCAATGTCTTCAAAGTCTTAACATTTCTGTTTTGTGTGTGTGTGGTGTGTGTGTGTGTGAGTGTGTGTGTGGTGTGTGTTTACAAGCTGATCCATTTACTTACCTCAGTGGTGAATTAGTGATTGTGCATCAATGTCATTAGGAAGGCAAGTTAAAGTTCATGTATGTGCAGTCACTTGTTCTTGTGACCAAATATTTGCACTATGAAATTTATTATAACAATAATAACAGTAGAAATAGTGAAACTCATGCACCCCCTAAAATTGTGGTAGATCTGGTGGAGATGTAGGATAATGAATCTATCATGTGTGGTACTGATGTCATACTATCATGTTACACAACAAACTATATCAAGGTCTTTTAAAAAAAAAAAAAAGCAAATCTATTTTTTCAATCAAAATCTAAAAGGGTTCCTGAGCTCGAAGGAGGCTTGAAAATTTCGTATCTGGAAGATCATCTGTGCCAGAATCAGAGCTGCACCGATCTGCTGACGTAAAACGTGTGAACTCTGTTTCACTGCAGCACCTTTCGCACTTTCCATCTCCTCTCTTCTTTTCTCAGCGGCTTGAGCAATGACGTGATCATCACTCTTCTCATGTCTGTACAACGCAGATTTTTGGAAGTTGATAGATCCAGAGACGAAGGCGTTTTTGTCTCTGGACTTGCTACTCGACTTCAGGGCACTACGAGAGCACATGTTGCATTTCATCTTGCCATCTTCGTACTCCAGCCAGCTGAACTCTTTCTCCCAGGCTGAATTATACGCACGCATTTCTTGTTAGGGGGTGTTGCTGCATATATTTCATTAGGAATCGACGATTCACTCTCTGTAGCATCTTCAGAAGATGTTTTCTTTGCGTTTTTTAGGAGCGCCCAACCACTGAAGCAACGACATATTTGCGAGATGCGATAGCCGTGAACTTCCTTTCTGCTTCGTTCGCCTAGGCTTGTGCACGCGATTGTTACAACATTTTGAGTCATCGAATTGGTTAATTAGTGGCGGCGGGCGCCACAGTCTGAATAAGTCAGCCGGTCGACTGAGTAACCGTTCAGTGACGTGGGCCACAAGGCGAGCCTATCAGTGTTTACGCAGCTTCTCGGCTTACTGTACTTTCGCGGCACACGCTGTCCTGAATTTGACGGCAGGCAATCGCGCGCGAAGCTTGTGGTGTGCTCAGCTTTGATCACTGACCGCGGCACGTTTTGGGTTTGCCTGATTTTGTAGTGCGTCCTGCAGGACTCGCTACACGTTTTGTTAGTGCGTCCCTTTCGCTCATATGCGTCATGGACGCACATATGTGCGTCATTGGAGCCTGTAATCATGCGTGCTTTCATGCAGACTCAGTTTCGATTTTCCTCCACGTCTGTACCCTTGCTGAGTTCATGTCTGGTTCATGGGGACTACTGTTGACGAACGTGGTGGTACCTTCCGAAGGTAGACGCTCATTCACGTTGGCTCCGCGACTGAGCAATTATTCTCGTCTATAGGGAGCTTAGTAAGTGTGTCCTGCGTTTGTTGGACTAGAACAGGCACAACTGGGCACACCGAAGTGACTCAACAGCAGTACAGTGTCTCCTCTGTGGGTTGCCTCATGACGACATGACATTGACCTCTCCCATCGATGTCAGTACCGGACGTGACTGGACAAACCAGCGTGTGATTTTGGATAAACAGCCATAATGAGCGACGCAGGGGGTAATGCATCTGAGTGGCACAGAAAATTAGACAGAAAAAGTTCTTATCAATTCGTCTCGTGTATAATAAGTAGGCAGTTACGCAAACAAGAAACCCCCCGACCAACTCAGCCTACCT
>JAFLJL010001450.1:0-35802 GCA_018398815.1 Conus ventricosus | reverse complement strand
CAGCATACTCTCAGCCCCTGGGAGCAGAGAATGAAGATGAGGAACATGAGGGAGAGGAAGGAGAGAAAGCGTAAGAAAACAGAGTTTTCTGTGCATGTATTCTGTCTTTGCATGTTGTTATGTATCTTTATCACACTTGCATTGATGCATGTTTGTATTTATGTTTATAGAGTTGCATGGATGAATCTGTAAAACGTGTGTGTGTGTGTGTGTGTGTGTGTGTGTGTGTGTGTGTGTGTGTGTGTGTGTTTCATCAGTCTGTGAGGAAAAGAGAGAGGAGGGTGTGTATTAGTGTGTATATGTGTGTAAAATACAATGTTTTATTTGCCTACAGAGCCGGAGAAGAAGGCCAAGTGGAAAAAAGTCAGGCGTCAGGTCAGTTATTTCTTGTGTTTTTGCTGGATACGTATTACATTGTTGTGCATTTTCCATACATAGAGGGAAAACCAGTTTTTTTCTTTGTCCAGCCCAACAAGTTCCTTGTTCTATATGCACTCATTCATGAGAGTCTGGTTTACATATATGTGATGTCCTGTCCTTTTGAAGCAACATTTTGAAAGAGAGGGGGTTATTTACCGCCAAGGACACAGAGTACAGGACTAGTGTCTAGTCCTGTACTCTGTCTGTGTCCTTGGCGGTAACTAACCCCCTCTCTTTCTAAATTTTGCTTCATTTTGCACCCTCAGTCACTCCGTTTAGAACTGTCCTTTTGAGTCAATCATATATTTTCGTTTGTAAAACCTGCCAAATCTTAAATGAAATCTTACTATGCATGATAATCTGCATACATATGTGTGATCTGTGCCTGTGGGACTGTTTTTAAATTCTCCAGGCCTTTTAAGAATTTCAGTTTTGTCTACTGATTTTGAAATTGTGCTTTTGCCCAGGACAAGTCTGGAATAGGAGGCGAGACAGTGACATATGTGGGAAGGCTCAAATATTCAGATTCATGATAATGTGATTGGAAGAACCAGGTGCAACATGTTGATTGCATTAAATCAATCTAAACATGGTCACCGCTGCCAGCCAATTAGCACCTGGTACATTTGAAAAGGAGAGAAGAAGGCAGCACACAGAACATATTGTCAGTGACAAAAGGGGGAGGGTGTTTATGTGAGGCAGGGAGGACCAGAGGGATATTGAAGAGTAGAGAAGAAGGTAGTAGGAGAATAGCGAGAGACTGACAATATTCTGTGCTTGTGATGAGGAAGGATGGAATGGCACGGTCCTCTAAGGATGGACTCAGGTGTGTCATTAAAATGATAGGACGATTTCTTTAATTAGATTCACCTCCACTCTCTTTCTTAATAGTGGTGAAAGGATCAACTTTCTAGTACCAGGCATGAAAGATTTGTATACAAACTCGAAAGATCTGTTTCCGCTCTTTTGGCCTTTGGTAAGTCTATGTAGTGTGGGGCTAGTAATGTCCTTTTGGAGACTTAAGAAGCCATATATCATGTTTCTGGGGTCTGTCCAATTGACAGGTTGTCAGAGAAACATGATAACCAGTTAGTTTATTATGGAAGGGGGGTTGAGTCATCTGGATTAATAAAGAACAATGGACTTCTTAACTTAGTGTGAATTAGACCAACAATTGAAATACGCCTGCTCTGAGGGCAGATGCTTACAAATTGTTCAAAGCATGAATGAAAATATGTGCCAGCCATGTGAGTGATACATGCAGACATGTGTGGCAATGAAACATCCAACCACTTCATGGGATTCATGTAACAAACTGATAGGACAGGGAAAGGAGTGTTGTGGGTTTCACTGTATTAGTGACACAAGAGAGACAGGAAGGAGAGAAATGGTGTTGATTTTTGTTGAACTGCATTTTAGTTACATCATGTTTGTACACTGTCACAGTCAGAGGCTTGTCTTATCATTGTGTCAGCATATAACTAAGTAGTCAAGTGTAGGTAAGGGAATGTTAGGAAAGAGAAGATAGAGGGGCGAGACTGGTGTCTGAAAATAACATAAAAACTGATAACAGAAAGGAGTGTGTGTGTGTGTGTGTGTGTGTGTGTGTGTGTGTGTGTGTGTGTGTGTGTAAGAGAGAGAGAGACAGACAGACAGACAGAGAGAGAGAGAGCAGGTGGATGATGGCGGCTGTGTTAACTTGTCACAGTGCTTTACTACACTTTGTGCGCCATGGCATGCTGACAGAACACTCCTCAATGCAGGGCACTTCTAGAATAGTCTCAAATATTTCTGCATTGGGAGGAAAAGTTGGAATTCTGAAAATGTCTGGGGGTTGTAGAATCCTTCTAGATTGCCTTTGAATGCAGCACACATGCACGCATGCATGCGCGCGCACACAACTCACACGCACGCATGCATGCATGCATGCGCACACACACACACACACACACACACACACACACACACACACACACACACACACACACGCATGTGTAGAGACACATATTGATAGACAGGCAAAACAGACAGATAGATAGATTGACTGACTGATTAATCTTCATCATGCTTCCTGAGTCCACCAGTAACCAGACATACAAAAAAGTCTTCACAGTTCTAGAACCATGAGAAGTATACAAATGAAATTTATTTTGGGTATTTCCAAAAAAGTAATTTACTCTATATCTGCAAATTTTGGTGTTTGTATGTTGAAAGGGAAAGCATTAATTAGTCATTTCATCTGAACAATACATATCCAATGAAGTGCGGGTCAGGGTAGCCTTATATTTTAAAGATGGTAATTGAATGCTGCAGCACACCGAGTATGGGTCCATGTAAACCTGCATTGTCAGTTAGTGCATACTCTTGAGGACACTTTACGAATACAGATACCAGGACAGATAATGTCTGAATTTGGATCTACACAGTTAAAAACACACAGTACAGCCTAAGTAAAATGTCTGGTTAAAATGTATGGGTACAGGGGGTCCCTTGTCGTCTACACTGGTATTCAAGAGCAACGTCTGAAAAAGATCAATGAATCAAGTCAGAAGACAAAGTTCCATGGTTACAGAACATGAATGTTTACTTTGCCTTTTCCTGCCTTGTGATTCCAGAAAATGCCATGACTTTGACTCTTCATGCAACCTTTTTTGTGCTCCTTCCTTCTCTGGAATCGCAGACGCTGTATTCTGTTCAATCTTGGCAGATTGCAGGAAGCTTGGGGTTGGGGTCTGTTTGCATTCATTCTCTGCTCTCTCATAATGTTTGCTTCCTGCTTCCATTTACCCTCTTCTTCCATATATCTGTTGAGTATGTGTTGATGTGTTTAGTATAGGCAGATCTGATGTCCAAACGACATGGGTCGATTTAGATTGTTTTAATTGAAAATGTTTGTACACCGACTCTCTTGTAGAGAAGGTATCCACTCAGTCTGGCCCCCATAATGAAGCAGTTACTTTCATTAGTAATGTGTCCCTCCCACTGCTTACCTCTTCTTCCCACTGTTATAGCTTCCTCCACACCATCTCACCCTTTGCCCCATCTCCCTTTCTACTACAATTTTAGGGTTCCCCCGAGAAAAAACCTTGGGGGGTAGTTTTAGATTTCCCCATCCTTAGGAGTACTTTGGGCCTTTCCTTCATGTGTTTTAAAAGCGTGGGGGTGTAAGTCGTCAACGACAGCAGTGTCTCATACCCAACAGAGCAACACAGATATGAGAGCTAATCTGAATCTGAACAAAGATCATTGACAATTGAGAGATACGATGTTTTTCTTCTTTTTTTTTTTTTTGTGTGTGTGTGTGTGCACATTGGACTGGTACACTTAGTTTTTGTAGCTTGTAACTATCAAAACACACACCCCACAAAACACACACACACCATCAACCGAACACACGCACACAACTCGTTTTTCAAATACACAAACCCCTCTCTCTCCAAAACACACACATCCCCTTGAAACAGCAGTAAATTTTTTTTTCCCTATTCTTCGTCATTTTCAAATTATTTTCCGAAATAATTTTTGTGTATAATGCATGTAAATATAGTTAATAATTGTGTGTGTGTGTGTGTTGTGTGTGTGTGTGGTGGGGTGTGTGTGGGGACAGAAAGAGAGAGTTTAAATTTTGGGGTGTGTATTGGCCCGTGTGGCATAATGTGTTTGCAAGTTGTGTACATGGGTGTGTGTGGTGGTGTGTGTTGTTGGTTTTGTGGTGTTGGGGGTGTGTAGATCTATGGGTTCAGAACGCAATTTGTTTTTTACTTTCATTTGAATATGCAGCCTTCAATTAAAGAAAAATTTAATGCAAACTTTTAGAAATTTTAAATCTATTAAAAAAAAAAAAAAAAATGACACACTTTCTCTTTTAGTTGGTTTGTTTAATTAAGTATCCAAATGGGGACTGTTTTTTTGGAACCCAAACAGATGTTGGGGGGCAAAACACATGCATGCATTTAACATGTTTTGTCTGGAGCCTACACACTGGTTATTTTTGGGCATGCTGCTTTTTTAACAAACTGTTCTGCCCGTCCCTTTGGTATTGTATTTGCAATTTTACTTTTATGTTTCGTTTCTTAAGTTTTCACCTGCAAAATTGTTTTTGTTTGTGTGTTGTGTGTATTTTTGGTCAATGTCCTTTTCATTCTTACAATGTAAAACAGATCTGTCCTATATTGTGATATTGCATGCAAAGTGATTTTTGTATGATTGCATTTTTGGGTTTGTATCTATTCTGTGCACATATATCGATGTGCTTTGAAGAGTTATGATTGATAATGTCAATTTTCCACATTTCTGGGAGATATATTATTTTATAAAATATATATATATATTTATATATATATATATATATATCCGGTCTATTCTTGCCTGTGGCCCTTCACAGTAACATTTCTTCGAAAATTCCTGTTTGGGATCAAGGAAAAACACTCAGGACAATTTCCTGTTGCTCCCTAAATAATTTAAAGAGTACATGCATCAATCTCTGGACCATATTTTGAAAATAAAGACTTGGATCAGACTCCCAATCGATTCTTGATGTCTTGTTATGCTTTCTGTTTGACTTACAGTTTGACATTGACACACACCTGTTTAAACACACTATCACTGATTGGAGATTTTCAGTCATGGTATGAAAGACGGCTGTACACAGCATTATTTCAAATGTTTTACAAATTTACTTTTCTGATATATGTTTGGGCTATCGAGAAATCAAAGCCAAAGGTGTTTTGGGGTGTTTTTTTATAATGTTTTTTTTGCTGTTTTATCTTCCATGCCACCTTTGTGGGATACCTCCACACCACTTATTTCAGGTCTTCATCCACAATCACAGCCCGCCTCTTCCCGAGATGGAGTTGGCTCCTTAATGGCGGGATAAAAAAAGGAAATTTTTATTCTAAAATTACGTTTAAACTAACAATATTACCGTGGCTCATAAGCAATAAGCGGCAGCAATTTGCTATTCCCTGCCTCGTATACAATAAAGTCCCCTACGGACAAACAAAACCCCGAAAGGGCTCGGCCTTGGGGCATGTCAGAATCATCCTCTTTCGAGGATATTCAAACCCGGCCCCGCCCAACTTTCCCGATGGAAACCAGGAAGGACGGGGAGGTAGGGTGGGTCCTCTGCGTGAGCCACGGTAAGTATGTTAGATTAACGTAATTTTAGAATAAAAAAATTTCCTTTTAATTACACATACTATACCGTGGCTCACTAATGCCCGAGTCGCCTACCCGGAAGGAGGGGCACCTGGTTACGCCTGGAGGAGCGAGAAGAGCCGGAGCGTGTGGCGGAGATGGAGTGTTGCGCCACCACAGTGATGCGATGCCCCTTGAACCCATCATCACCAGCGAGGGGACGGGCGCGCAGGTAGAATTTGGATGAAGGTGCCGGGGACCGCCTTAAAAATGCGGCATCTACACACTCTGGATGCTGGCATTATGAGCTACTGCCAGCGAAGACGCCCATGCCTAATTCATGGTTAGGTTTAGAACAGCCAATCCCATCAGGTCTCGCGTCGCAGCTTAGACTTCCTCAGCATGAGAGATGAAGAGCGCCTGATTCCTCCTTATAATTTTCTTTGAAAGAGAGAAACGGGGGCGCTGCTTGGACGAGAAGTTTCGTGCTTTTCCCCTATACTCCCCGAGAGCGCGCCCCGGACAGAGATTTGCGGTCTTCGTCGCCGGGGAGAATAGAATAGAGGAAAAATGGAGATAGTGGGGGAAAGAAGAACCGGCACGGGTTTTTCGCAAAAAATTCAGGAGGGGGCGAAGAATATGGACCCGCCGGGTTTGGGGTTTTTGGCGACGCCCCCACAGGCCACGAAGCTAACTTCACTGCAGCCCCTACCTGATGCCGGGGAAAAACGAGAAAGGCTGTTTTAAGGGAAAAAGGAATTTTCAGAGAACATCTCGGGCTCGAAGGGGGGGACCAGGGAGGAGAGGACTAAGAAAAGACCCACCCCGGGGATACACGGGGGATGGGCCTCCAGGGCTGCCCTCTGACCAGCCCGCAGAAGAGGGTCGTCCCCCAAAAAGAGGGGCCCCCAACTGGCGGATAGGGTGGAAAATACCCGCCCGGGAAACCCAACAGGGGAGGGAAAAGTTTTCTCTCGAGAAGAAAGGCTAGATTTCGCCAATTGGCATTGAAAGGGGAAAAATGGGGTGAACCGCGGGTGGAGCACCAAGAGAGCCACCCAAATTCCATGGACATAAAACGTTTTGGGGTGCCTGAACCTGTGGGCTGTTTCCACGAGACCTAACCCGGGGGAGGCACCTGTGCAGACAGCGCGTCCCGCACAGTACCGGGCTGAAGATGCAGCACGTTTGGATTGCCGGGGGAAGCCTGACCGCGGCCCGGGCAGTGCCTTCCTTTAAGCGACGTTTTCGGGGGCACGTGCACGGGTGTAACAGTTCCGGAAACCACGCGGGGGTGGCCAGGGGGGGGCCACCAGAATAAGCGGCTGCATTTTTTCCTTGCCTTGGGAAATTTTTCCCAGAAGGGGAAGGGGGGAAAGGCATACCCGTCAGCCGGCCAAAGGATGGAAGGGCGTCCACAGCCCACCTCCCCGGATCCGGAACTGGGGGACTAAAACTGGGACGGTGGTTAAAACCGGGGGGCGAACGGGCCCACCTTGGTTTAACCAGACAGTCCGAGGGTTCTGGATGGTGACGAGCCCATTTGAGGGAAGAACCTTGCCCCCGCTGGGAGTCCGAGAATGTTGCTCCCAGAAACATGTTTGGGCCGGATCCGGTTGATTGTTCTCCCCCAAAGAAGAAGCTGTTCCGCCCCGGGGGCGGGGAGTGAGAACGCGCCCCCCCCTGTTTGTTGAAAAAACCCACCGTGTGGTGGGTGTTGAGAAATGTGTTTTTCCTTTTCCAGGAAGGGAAAAACCCCTTAAAGGCTTGGAAAACCCGGCTTCTAGCTCCCCCGATTGATAGCCAGGCCCCCTCTCCGGGACCATTGCCCGGGGGCCGAAAGAGCTGACGTGGGCACCCCACCCGGATGGGACGCGTCCGTAAAAGGGTCCCCCGGGGAGGGGGGGGAGAGATGGGGACTCCCTGAGCACCCGACTGGGATGCCATTGTACCCCGGACTGGAACCACTGCCCGAGAGGGACGGGGGGGCCCCCGACTGCAGTGCCTGAGCCCAAACGTTTGCAAAGAGGCGTTGAAAGGGCGTTTGGCAGCGTCCGGGGGGCACTAAGGGGGGCCCAAGGACCCATAAACCCCCAGAAGAGACCCCCCTTTTCTGGCGCCGCCTGATCCAAGGAAAGGAGGGGGGCCCAAAGAGGTGTGGAGGCGAACCAGGCGCGGCGGGGGAGAGACACCAGTCGGGGTGTGGGGGGACATGCCAAAAAAACAAACTGTGCGAGGGGGTGAATGGGACTTCTCCTCGTTGCGAACGAATCCCAGCGCGACAGGGGTTTAAAACCTTAGGCTTGCTGGGGCACAGGGTGCTTTTGGGCAAAGAACCCAAAAGATTAAAGGCCTTAAACAAATTTTCCTTTCCCCAAAAACGTGAAAGCAAATTTCCCGAGCCCCCTTCGTGAAAACCCAGGGCCGGGCTAGTCCAAAGGGAAGGGCCTGAACGAAAAAACCGCCTCTCCACGCGAACGGAGGTACTTTCCGTCCCTTTGGGGGGACAAAGGGGTGGAAGTACGCATCCTTAAGCGTTGGGTACCCCCAATCGCCGGGTGCATGGAACGCGGACTAATGGGGGTTTCCACCAAAACGGGGGACGAAAGAAAACCGTTCAAAGGGGGAAGATCTAGAAGGTCTCCATCCCCCCGAAGCTTTGGGGAAACCCAAAAAATGCGGCCATAAAAAAAACCCGGGGGAGGAAAGGGAAAAAACTTCCCCGTGGGTCCTTGGCTAACAACGAAGGACCCCCTGGTCAAGGCCGAAGGCAGCCAGACCCGAGGAGGAGCAAAAGGGGGAGGGAAGGCGTGAAGGAGCCCTTCCACTGCCCCCAAGGAAACGAAACCCCGACGATCACCCCAGGCCCAAGGGGTTGCGGGAAGCCGCTCCCCGGCACTGGGTGCCTGGACGACTGCCCACAGGATGCCCCGGGGTAAGTACCCAGGGGGGGGGCAATCAATTTGGGGGGGGGGGCCTCGGGGCATGGGGGCTTTCGGACCCGCCGGCCGAGCCGGAGGCCGACCCCTGCTTTGGTGCCCTGCCCCTGGGCCCCCGGGGTCCAAATACCCTGTCCCTTTGGGTTAAGGGGGCCCCGGTGACGAAAAGGGGGTGGCGCCTTTCGTTTTGAAACCCGGGGGGTGGGGGATGGGGCCTGACGAAAGGCGAGTCACCCTAAACTCGGCCTGGCCTTATGGTGGCCTCAGGATTCCCGAACCCGGACCCTGCCTGACAGGGAAGGCTCCCCGAGGGGAAACCGGGAATGGGGAAGGGCACAAAGACCAAAAGGACCGCATCTCTCCTAGCCAAATGAGTTCAGAGGAGCCCAGAAAGGCCCCCCCGGGTTTTTTAAACCCTTCCCGCCAGACTGGGTACGGGTTTCCCAGCATTGGGTCCCCGGGGCGGCGGATGGGGAAGGAACCCGAATCAGGATCCTTAAGGGCAGATAAGACCCCTAAAAGGAATCCAAAACAGATTGGCCCCCAAACCCCCCTCGCCGACTCCCCACTCCGCAAGGCCGCTCTGGAGGACACCGCCTACGGCGATTTTGACCTCCCTGGGCCAGGGGGAGGTCCTCCTGGAGAGGGGAAGAGTGGCTTCGGGATAGTGTATAGCCAAAAAGGGCCCTTTTTGGCAAAAGGAAGACTCTTGGTTTAAGGAAATTTCGCACCCCCAAAGGCGGAAGGGGAAATCAGGGGCCAACCAGGCATGGGCCGCGCCCCGGCCCCTGACCCGTATTGGGCCCTCCTCATGCGTCGGCCACCATAACTTAACCTTTAGGGGAGAGGAGGGCCTACAGCCGAAGGCGAGATCCCAGGGGCGATTCCGCTCCGAAGGGAGGGGGCCCTGACCCCCAGGAGGGGACACGCCTCCGGGAACCAGGGAAGCCAGAACACCACCGGTCTTGGAAAGAATAAAACCGGGTTTACTGGTCCTCATCCTCACTCAGAGTCCCCCCAGTCGGCCCACAGACCGATGGGTGGCCCCCCCCGGCGAAGCGGTGCCGGCGAGAGCCCTGAGTGGCCTGGGTGGTGGTTCCCCAACCCCGGGGGGGGGGTCAGACCCCCCAAGGGCAGAGGGGGCCGGGAGGGAGATCCTGCCGGTGGAGGGGGTGGGGAAAAAACCCGGCCACCGGGGAAAACCCCGGGCAGGGGGGTGTGGAAAGCCCAGGCCCGGGGGGTATTGCCATTGTTGCCCATGGGGCCCAAGGGAAAGGGCCCTGACCCCATGATAGGGGGGGGCTGGAATGGTGGCTGCTGGCCCAAACCCTGAAAAGGGGGGGCCGAATTTCGCCGTCCCCGAGGGGGGGGGCCCGGGGAAAAAGGGCGATACCCCCAGTGGTCCCGCCCAAAACAAGGCAGACAAGACGGGGAAGGGAAACAACCGGGGGCAACGATTCGGCCCTTGAGCCCAGTTGCTTCCCCCGGGACGCCTAACCGGGCGAGGGGGTTTTTACCATAGTCCCCCCATTGCCCGGCCCCCCTCCGCAAGGGCCCGTACACCTTCGATTTTGCCAGGGGGAAACGAACTGGACAGTAGAACCGCAGCTGAACGAAACAGGGGGCACTAACGAACGACAGAACCGCGGTGAGTCGCTCCCGTTTTGGGGAAAGGGGGGAGATCAGCGAAAACCGCAGCTGAGCGATCCCTGCCCACAAAATAGGGGGGGGAAAGGGGGGGATCAGCAGAACCGCAGCGAGCGACACCCCCCCAAAATGAGGTTGCGGAAAGACTCGCTGCACGACAAAAAAACCGAAGCTGATTTTAGGTGAACCCCGGGGGAAAGTGACGGTGAAGGGAAGAGGGGGAAATTGCGGGGCTAGAGCAAAGAGCCGCCGCGAGATGGGAATCGAAAAACGAAACCCTTCTTATTCTCGCCTTACCACCCAATCGCTTCACGAAAAGTTTCTCCCTTAAGGAAAAAAAAAGCAAAAACACCCCAACCCAACAACAAACGATCGTTGCGAGAAAAGTCAAAAATACTTAGCTGTCCCCTGTACACGGGCTTAAACGGGGGAAAAGGGTGCCGAGAAAAAGGAGATTCTGAGCATGCGCAAGGCACGAGGCCCTTTCAGGGGTTTTGTTGTCCGTACGGACTTTATTGTATACGAGGCAGGGATAGCAAATTGCTGCCGCTTATTGCATTAGTGAGCCACGGTATAGTATGTGTAATTAAAAGGGTCATACACACAAAACTCCACTGCCTGGCTATACAGGGAGTGTCCGCAGGAGTATCAGCCTGCGTACGCAGAAAGAAAGAAAAAAGACAGCCCCGCCTCCAGTAAACCACAGAGCCAGTGTTAACTGGTCATGAGGCAACCCACCAGAGGAGCCACTGTACTGCTTCGGGACTCACTTTGGTAGAGTTCAGTTGTGCCTGCTCTTTTCCAGTATGCACAGAACACCACCTGCTAAGCCTCCTACTGATGACAGCAACTGCCTGCCACCGGTCATGAAGTCTGCGTGAGAACGCTGAGGTTCTGCTAGCTGATTAAAACCGCCAGTGCACAGTACCAGCATCAGAAAAAAATTCTGATACCTGCATCAAGCAGCAAATACAATCGACTTAGTGTCAACTGATGGGTTCAACCCTAGATCAACAGGGTAAAACTACTGAGTAGTTTCCCTCCAAAATTTGTATTGTTTCAGGCTTCAACTTTTCCGTTGAGTGTTTTAAATTACTTTAGAACATAAATCCCATTTACATAATTTGCATGGAGAAGCCTCTCAATGCACATTTGCTTAACAGCTTAAAGTTGTTTTTGTTTCCATTTGTTTTGATGTTGTGGTAGTTTGATGCCTCTGTTGGCTTACTGGTGTTAACAAATTTTGGACCTCAAGAATACACCTTAATGATATGTGACAAAAGGTGTGATATATAAATGTGTGTGTGTGTGTGTGTGTGTGTGTGTGTGTGTGTTTTGCTCCTTTTTCTGTAAATAAAAAATGTTGACATTCTTTTCATAATGTTTTCTTAAATGTCAGTACAACTATGAGTTTATCTGACAACAAATTGGTTTCAGTCAGTCAGTGTGTGCATAATTCAAGTTCACATCACATGAGAGAATAAGATTTAGTTGCCTTTCACTGTAGTTTCAGTGTAAACACATTATATACCTACAACAGGTGTTTTCAGTTTGGGTCCAAATGTTGAAAATCAGGGCTTCATGTACATCTAATGGTTATAGCAATCATAATTTGAAAAGTTTTTTCCCCCTGTCCTACCCCAAATCCACTCATTCCAGGACCCCATCCATAGCCATACTCCTGCACCAGCAATATACATGCCAAGCATTATGAGGCTACCCACCAGAGGATACAGTTCATTTCTGCCAAGTCATTTTGGTGGTGTTTAGTGTTCTGATCCGATGTATGCAGGACACTACATACTATGCCACCTCTGAGAACAATAATAACTTAGTTGCAGTCACTGTGAGTAAGCATCCCCTTCTGGAGGATGCCACCATCTGACAATCCTCTTGAACCTACCAATACCATTAACCTTGACACACATTTATCAAGAGCATAGACATGGAAAGGAAATCAAACTGGAGGTCACCATGACAGCAGGGTATGAAGGGCCACAGAATTTGAGACTTTTTGTATAGTTTTTGTCATGGCACGAGGTCACGCCACAGGCGTGCTGAGCAGGGGATGGAGGAGAGGGCTGCAAGTGCAACAGTGTGGTTGGCATGGCTGTGTTTATTTTGAGAAAGCCACCAACTGCCCTTTTTAACAGCAGGAAGGAGAGGTGGAATAGGACAATATAATCATGAGAAGAGATCTTTTGTTTACTTGTAACTTATCAGAAAGACAAAAGCATGCAAGAGTCATTTATCTCATCTGCTAGTCGGCACTTGGTACTGGAGTTGGGTTGTTTTTTTTTACTGATAAAGATTTAATATTCAGCCAGATTCTCTTTCACTCTCTTTCTCAATCTTTTGAAAAAGTAAAAAAGTGGCGAACAAAGCTAGATTTGTTTTCATTCGCTCTCTGTCTTTCTCTTCTTAAATGTGTTCTCAAGTTCTGTTTGTGTACTTCTCTACTGACATCAATTTCATTATTCTAAGTTTGTTATTATCATCTAAGGATCTTATAGGATGTAATAGCTATGAGAGCTTCATTAAACTAAAGGACATAAAAAGTTTCAGCCATGATATACACATATAGTGCATAGTATCTTTGTGGTACTGCCAGTCAAACACACACACACACACATCCAAAACCCACCCTTCCTCCAGCCCCACCCCCACCCACATTGGGACATCACATAAACAGAAAGAGAGAGCGAGAGAGAGATATTGTGTTTCCTTCCTCCCCCTGCCCCCACATGTGTGTGGGAAAAGACATAGAGACAGACAGATAATGTGTTGACATGAACAGTTGCACTTGTCGCTGAGCTGGCAGTCAGCACAGGTTGGAGTCCTTTCTGCTGTAATTGGAAGGTTCCATCAAGTGTCAAGTGGTCGGTCTTGTGCCCAGCGGTTTATTCATGTTGTGTGGTTGTGGTCTTGACAAAAGTTTTGATTCAGTCAACTAATTACTCAAATTTGAAGTGGGTTCAGTCTCTGAATGTTAACTTAAACCTGACACGGATACTAAAGATCATTTGTATTTAATGTAAAGTCAAATCATGTGTTTGTTTTGATACACTTGCAGTTTACAAATGATATCCTCAATAAACACAGTGAAAATTGTGTGTGTTAGTTTTAGCATTTATGTAAGATTCAGATGCCTGAAACATATTTCAGCGACATGTATGTGCCCTTGTCAAATAATTCTAAAGATTTTTTAGCATACCAGTGTTATATGCTCCTTTTGGATTTTTTCCCTTTATTTGTCCCCCCTTTAAACTAAATGTAGACCTTTTTTTTTTCCTCAGCAGTAGCGGGACTTTAACATTTAGCATTCACCATCTTGCTATTAGGGTACTGCAGTCAACTGACACTGCTGAAACCATGTACACTTTTTGTGTATAACTGCGTTGGTGCATGAGATCTTTCGAAAAATGGAGCAGAAACTTTGGTCTGTGCCAGGCGAGCAACAGCCATGCGAGGTGATAACTTCGGTTCCGATAGTGTTGCGACACTGTGTACACTGGCCCTATGTGGTTCAGATTGATGCGTGTGTGTGTGTGTGTGTGTGTGTGTGTGTGTGTGTGTGTGTGTTTGCATTGGAGCGAGGAAGTACATGTGTGTGTATGTGTGACACCGTGCTCTCTTTCCTTAATTCACTCTTTTGAGATGCGGTATACAATTTATTGGAAAATTTGTAAATTAATGCTCATCATAGTTCTAACCCTTCACTTTTTGTGTATTTGTATGAGTGTGTGTATACATGGCGTGTTTGCATGTGTGCATGAATGGGTACTTCTTTCTGGTGTGTGCGTGCACACGTGTGTGATAATTTTTATCAGTTTTAAAATCATACATCTATTTCATCAGCTCAGTCCGATTCTTCTCTGTTCCAAAAAGAATTTCAACAGTTTAGAATTTTAAACAAGCAGGAGTTGGCTGATCACCTGGCATATGATGTACTTCACAGTGATGTAGAGAGATGACAGTGTGTGTGTGTGTGGGAGGAAGGGAAGGGGGGTGCTGAGAGAGAAAGAGGATACACACACACACCTTCTCTCTCTTCATGGCGTAGGGAAGAGAGACTGTACAAGATGTTAGAAGACAGGCACGCAGACAGATGAAAAGATAAGACTGAAAGGGATACACAGAGAGACAGAAATTTAAGTGGGATGGGGAGGGGATGGGAAAGGACAGAGAGAAAGAGACAGAAAGAGACAGACAGAGAAAAACGAAGACACAGGAATAATGGAGACAGCATAGGTGAGGAGGCAGAGGTGGAGGAGGGAGCAAATCAGATCGAAACATCATGTGGGCAAACTGTATCAGTTATAATCTACATGGAAGACATGTGTCAGCAGGATCAAATACAACAGTTACAGGACACAAATCTAAATGTTACAGCATGATTGTTTTACTGCCTATGTCTGACTGCTGCCAAAGTTGCTGTTGTTGTGGGTTTTTTCCCCAAGAAATAACCTAACAATGAACTTATATTCAGCTTACAACTCTTTTTTTCCCCTCCTAAGTCACTGGCATTCATGCCATCAACTGATCAAGACAGTGCATGCACATAAAGCAAGAGGAAAGCTTACAAAAATTCAAATGACCTTACAATGTGTCTTTTATACTGACCACATCAGCATCTGATGGTATTCAAAGCTGATACTTATTTAGTCATGTCAGAGAGCACATATTCCCTCTGGAGAGCATCAACTTACCAATCAAACAAACGCAAGTTCCCATCGACTCACCAGTACAATGACTTGGGCAGACAAAAAAAAGAAATGCTTGCAAACAGACAGAAATATAACCCATCTGCATGAGACACAAGCAGTTAGCTACAATAATTACTATTTTGATGTTGACCAAGACCAGCTGCAGCAAGACGTCCATAAAC
This sequence comes from Conus ventricosus, assembly GCA_018398815.1. Taxonomy (NCBI): domain Eukaryota; kingdom Metazoa; phylum Mollusca; class Gastropoda; order Neogastropoda; family Conidae; genus Conus; species Conus ventricosus. The sequence continues at coordinate 20,772 of JAFLJL010001450.1, read as the reverse complement.
AAGTCAGGAAAATGCTATGATCAAGCCAGTGACGATCCCGACTCGCGGACCTGCATTGCATTTACACTGCTGGTGCACATGAATTTTCTGCTCTAGAACTGATGGAACACCTTGAGCAAAGCAGCATCACTTGCATCCGGTAGCAAGGTTTCAGTCACCATTCCTATGAAACTTATGGAACTCATTGATGAACTGACAGATAGCAATTTAGAAGACAGACAGACAGACATCCTGTCACAGATTTCACCAAGGCATTTGATAAGGTCAGCCATAACCTCCTTCTATACAATCACTCTGGCATCAAAATTAAGGGCGACACAAACCAATGGGTCTTTCAGGATGCTCTTTTAGGATCTTTTAGTTGAGCATGCTGAGCAGTCATGGTGGACAAAACCAGTCTGAGTTACTGAGTGTGAGGTCTGCTCCTTAATTTTATTATCAGTTATCTTCCTGAGAGAGTGACCTCACCCTAAAAAGCTCTTTGGTGATGACACTACGGTCTTGCACACAGAACAGAATCGTTGGATCTGAGCAAGAACTAACACCAGCTGCAACAACTTTCAGAATGGCAGGAGAACTGCAAGGGACATGGTTTTCCATCACAGGAAGTGCACTGTTCTCCCCGTGTATGGGAACCGACAGCCTCTGCACTACAACCACCAGCGGGATGGCCAAATCCTGGACACTGTGTCATCCGTAACATACTCGGGCGTCATCACCTAGATGGTCGTCAGATGGAATCAAATTCTCACAGACACTCATTTTTTGAAGGTCAGTGGGATGTTGGGATACCTGCTCTGACCTCGGGTCCACAGAACTGAAGAAGGGCCTACCACAGTCATCTTTGTCAAAACTCTCCTGTGCGAACGGCCAGGACCCCCACACACTACGGAATGTGAAAAAGATGCAAAAACATACAATTGTATGGGCAGCTTGTTTCATTCTCAACCACTACCACATCTCTAGCATCAACAATGTTGTGACCAGACTCGGGTGTTCACCTTCCAGCAAAAGAAGTGGGCAGCAAACTTGACAATGCTATTGTTCAAGATCTGGCAGAACAACATCGTGTGAGTAAACCAAATTTTTTTGTAGTTCCATGCTGTCAGAGGAGAAACCATGACCGTCAATACCACTGCACGCCTTCCCGCACAAGATCGGTATTGGCAAACCTTACTTACTTACTTTGGCTCATTGCTCTTGCCAGAGCATAGGCCATCAACAGCTGCATGCCAACGACCACAGTCCTGGGCAATCTTTTCTATTTCGCTCCAGCTGTAACCCATCTGCCTGGTGTCCGCTTCTAGGTCCCGCCTCCTGGTATTTCTTGGTCTTCCTTGCTTCCTTTTGCCTTGGGGATTCCAGGTGACCTACTCGTTTTTGACCTACTCGTTTTTGAGTGAACCAGTCTTTTAGGAAGAAGAAGAGGTCTGGGCATTTCTGGTGGTGTTGTCTGGGGGCTTTCGGAGGGTGTGTCCTATCCGCCGCCATCTTCTTTTGCGGATGTCTTGCTCTACTGGCAGTTGGTTACTTCTTTCCCACAGCTCTTTGTTGCTGATTGTCTCTGGCAGTGGTGTGGAGGATCTTTCACAGGCAGCTGTTAACGAACGTCTGCAGTTTTTGAATGGTGGTCTTTGTGGTTCGCCAGGTCTCTGATCCATATAAGAGGACAGATTTGACGTTTGAATTGAAGATGCAGATTTTTGTCCTGGTGGTGATTAGTTGAGATTTCTGGACAGATGTTTTTCAGAGTGATGAAGGCTGCTCTTGCTTTGCCTATTCTGGTTTTCATATCGGCATCAGTTCCCCCTTGCTGGTTGACTTCACTGCCCAGACAGGTGAGGCTGCTGACTTCTTCCAGTGGGGCTCCATCTAGCATTACAGGGTCTGGACTGACTGTGTTAATTTTTAGTACTTGGTTTTCTGCGGGTGGATGATAAGATCATCCAGTCAATGGCCAGAAGGTACAGGAACGGTGGAGGAGGCATCCTGACGGCCTCCAGTCTTCACCTCAAATCGACATGTTGTCTGTCGTGTGTGAACCACCTGGCATGCTATTCCTTCATAGGATTTCTGAATCCAATTGGTAATCTCACTCCATCCTTTATCTCTCTGCCTGCCGTCCCACGCGCTACTGTTAAAGCTGAACTCATTCTGTGATCCCCTTGACCATCAGGGACTGGATTGAGCTGCCGGAGGAGACTACTTGAATGGGCCTTCGCTGGCCGGGTTATCACCAACTGCCCCCCCCCAGCCTCCCCCCCCTCTCTCTCTAAAGAAAAAACAAAACAAAAACAAAAACAGTTGTGTTTCAACACACGCCGATTTTCCTATCACCAATGTCTCCTGAAATAATGGTTCCATTATTCAAAGCTTTAGTTAGGCCCATTCTTGAATACGGGAACTCGGTTATGGTGCCCCTACTTAAAAAAAAGTACATAAATATGATTGAAGGCGTTCAACGCAGATTTACCAAGTGTATAACTGGTACTAGAGATCTCGGTTACGAGGAGCGTATGGCGCTACTTACGTTGCCCAGCCTAGAATTCAGGCGACTAAGAGGTGATCTCATTGAAGTATATAAGATCACGCACAATATTTATGATCACTGCACTACCTCTTCCCTGTTCACCTTGGCTAACTATGATAAGACTCGAGGGCACAACTTCAAACTTAGAAAGACCAACTTCGTAACTAACCAGTTTCACAGTTGTTTTTTTTACTAATCGTATTATTAATCTGTGGAACAACCTGCCATATGATACCATTAATGCATCATCTTCTTCTTCTTCCTAAAATACTGGTTCACTCAAAAACGAGTAGGTCACCAGCGCGCATGTTAAAAAGTAAAATAAAATAACATAAAACAGTGCGACTCAGACTGTTGGCCCTGGAGCAAATTTAGCAACAAGGGGTCGCACTCGATATTCAAGAAGATAAAAGCAATGGCCAAATTCAGGCCCAGGTAATAGTAAAATATCAGGGGAAGTAAAAATAGAAAATCGTCAATATGCAGATCTCAAAACTGTCGAATCAATTTGTTTTTTGAATGAGATTGCATTTGTGGCAATCTTGATGGCACCCGGCAGTGAGTTCCACAGCCGTACAGAACTGGGATAAAAAGAATGTAAGTGGCTGTCAATATTTGATGCAGGTATGGTATAACACTGACCGCCACTCCTGGTGCTACTTTTATTCAATACTAGTTGTTCCATTGGAATATCAATTACTTTAGCTCTGCCTTTGAAAAAGGTGTTAAGTTTGATAAAAGCTCTTCTCTCTTCTAAGGGTTTCCATTCTAATTTCCTCATGTTCTTCCTAGTATTCCCCTTTTCTCTGATGTGGTTCCCTGTTACGAACCGTGCTGCTCTCTTCTGAATCTTTTCAAGGTTATCAATGTCCTTTAGATGGTAAGGATCCCAAACTGAGCAACCATATTCCAATACTGGTCTAACCAGTGTTTTGTAGCAGTCGTCTTTAACCTTTTGGGGGCAGTCATTGATATTCCTGTGTAAGAAAGCTAAGATGTTATTTGCTTTTTTACATACTAAATTGTAATGTTCTTTCCATTTGAGACGACTATCTATAATGACGCCTAAATATTTTGCAGCATTAGTTTCTTTAAGAATAGTATTATGGATAGAATAATCTGATCAAAATTAGTGAGCGTTTGTTACATATACGCAACACTTGGCACTTTTGAGGATGAAATTCCATTTTCCAAGTTCTTTCCCACTCTTGTAAAGCGTTTAGATCTTCTTGTAGAATGCGTGTATCATTCTTGCTTCTGATTGTTCTATATACTAAACTGTCATCTGCAAAAAGCCTTATAGTAGTTCCAGGAGAGAGATTTCTACTTATGTCATTTATATAAATTAAGAAAAACAAGGAACCCAGAACAGTTCCCTGTGGTACACCTGACAAGACTGGTTTACAATGGGATGACGACCCTTCCACAACAACTTTCTGCGTTCTCCAACGAGGAATGATCTAGCCCATTTTAGCAAAGAACCGCCAATGCCAATGTATTCTAATTTAAGCAGCAGGCCCTCATGGTCAACCTTATCAAAGGCTTTAGAAAAATCTAATAAAATTGCATCTATTTGCTGTCTGTTGTTAAGACAGTTACTAAAATCATTGAGAGTTGTTATAAGTTGAGTCTCACAACTCCTTCGCTGTCTAAAACCATGCTGGGCGTTATTTAAGAAATCATATTTGTCAAGATGGTCCATTATGCTACTATATATTATGTGTTCAAGTAATTTAGCTGATATGGATGTAAGAGATACAGGTCTATAGTTCTCTGCTTTTGTTTTGTCACCCTTTTTAAATAAGGGAACAATGCTCGCATCTCGCCACTCATCAGGTATTACTCCCTGGTCCAGTGAAGCTTGGTAAAGTAATTGGTATACCTCACTCAATTCATTGGCACATAATTTTAAGAGCTTGCCAGGAACGCCATCGGGACCAGTAGCTTTGTTTTCATTGATATTGGTCAGTAACTTAAATACTCCTGCTTTGTTTACTTTGATGTTTGCATTTCAGGGAGTTTATCATCATCCTTTAGTCTAACGTTAATTAAAGGTTTGGGATTTGAGAAAACTGAACAAAACTGCTTGTTTAGTAAGTTTGCTTTCCCTTCAGGGTCCTGTATTAGGTTATTCTGGTTGTTTCTCAGGTCTGGAATCCCAATGTTGTCCTGTCTCTTACTCCTTATGTAAGACCATAATTTCTTGTTTTGATGATCACCTTCCGAAATCATCGAATTAACATAATTGGAGTGAGCAAGTCTACATTCTCTCTGACACCTTCTCTTAATATGTTTATACCTAACCAGTAATCTTTCTGAATTAGGATGTAGTTTCAATTTCTTAAAGAAACGATGTTTCCTTCTCAACAAACGTTTAGTTTTAGTAGTAATCCATGGCTGGTGGTTCTTGCTTGAAGTTATTTTAGTAGGTATGTTGTCATCCATAATAAATTCCAAGTTAGTTTTTATACACTTCCAAAGATCACTGACATTATCTTTAACACTATGGGACCTCAAAAAAAGACGACTGAAATTATGAGTATCCCTGCGCAATTTTGGTAAATCTGCTTGGTTCCAGAGTCTGATGGTACGTTTAGGGGGTTTTCTTCGAAAGGGTTGAAAGTTACTCTCTAAGAGAACTATGTCATGATCACCCAGGCCTGCAATTAATTCCTGATTGCCTAAAGCGCCTGGACAATTGGTAAAAAATAAATCCAGGAATGCCTTACCACGAGTTGGTGATTCAACTGACTGTACTAATCCAAGGTCTTTGATGGCATCAAAAAACTGAGTATTAATATTTTTACTGTATTGATTACCAAGTATGGCATCTTCGCCCCAATCAATATCTGGTAAATTAAAGTCTCCACCAATCCATAATATTGCCTTCCTATTGGCCAAAACAATGTTAGAAATGTCTCTGCAAATAGACGAACATACATTTTCATCTGAGTCTGGAGGTCTGTAAACTGATCCAACAATGACAGGTCTCTTATTCTTGAAATTAATCCTACAAAATAAACTTTCACTATTTTTGCCTTGATATAAAAACTCACTGGCTAAATTCTTCCTAATGGCAATCAAGACTCCCCCACCTCTTTTTTCAAGTCTGTCCTTTCTATAAATATCGAAATCCTCCATTAGAAGTTCACTGCTGGATGTTCCAGTTTCTAGCCAAGTTTCTGTTCCAATTAGGCCTACAACATCAATGTTTTTTTTCAGTGACTAAATTACTGAGTTCTTCCTTTTTCTTGATAAGAGATTGAAAATTTACGACTATGCATTTAAGTTTATCTTTTTCTCTTAATGATTTAGGGTTCAGTTGCACTTTATGATTTGGGATTTTATCAGTTTTAGAATCAGGGGTGGATGCAAACTTAGGACAAAATTTCAAGTTTTCTTTTGGGATCGGTCTGGTGAGATAGGGTCAAAACAGTTGCTTTCTGAGCTGCAGTTTTCAATAGAATCTTCAAAAAGTCTTGAACTAAAGTTTGGAAGCCCGCAGGTAAAACAAGTCCATGATATATCACTATTGCATAATGCTTCATAAACTGCTGAATTCATTAACATACATTTAGTGTGATACCATGAATTGCAGACGTCACAGGCAACTGCTTTATGTTTCCATGTGAGTCAGTGACTCTCAAATTGCAAACTCCGCATGGATATTTTACTTTGGTGGACGGACCAGGATTGAGTTCAATGTCTCCTGATAGAATAAGGCTTAAAAAACCATAATTAACTCCTCTATGTCTAACTCTTTTAATCAAACAATTCCTTATCACTGTACTATTTCTGATGTTAATTGAAATCAGGGGTTCAAATCTGGGCCTAGTAATAGACGTAAGAACAGTACTCGGCACAGGTGCACACAGGAGACTAACATGTTCAGGTTGCACAAAGTTTTAAAACCTGCAAAAATGGAACTAAAGGCGTCTACATCTACATCTAAAATTTCAAAATTAAACTGAGTGCTAGGAATATTGTTGTTCCTGTCACATGTGGAAAGAACAAGGAAAAATAGAAAACTTTTAACGAAGCCGAGGAACAACACGCCGGTAGCCATCTTGAAAAGCCAAATAAGAAAGACTCACCTTTAAGGGGGTTTAAACACAATTTCGTTAAGATAAAATAAAATTTAGCATTAAACTACCAATAGTGCAGAAGCACAGTAGAACAGATCTTCACCTGCCGGATACTGATGGAGAAACATCTACAACATCAGAGAGACCTGTTCCACAACTTCATTGACTTTAGGAAAGCGTTTGACAGGGTGTGGCACAAGGGTCTGTGGCAGGTGCTCAGAAAGTTTGGCATAGAGGAGGGTCTCGTCCAAACCATCCAGCGCTGTATAACACCGCCAGCAGCGCAGTCCTCCTCAACAACCAGATAGGGGACTACTTCAAGACCACAGTTGGAGTCCGTCAAGGCTGCCTGCTATCTCCCGTACTGTTCAATCTTTTCCTGGAAAACATCATGCGTGAAACCCTCCATGACTTCCACTCCACTGTCTCCATCGGAGGAAGAACCATCAATAATCTGAGGTTCGCAGATGACATCGACCTGATGGGAGGCAGCAACGAAGAACTACAAGACCTGACAAAGAGACTGGAAGAAAGGGCAGGTGCATATGGAATGGAAGTGAGCACAGAAAAAAGCAAAGTCCTGGTCAACAGCACAACCAACACCCATGCTGAAATCTACATGAACGGACAACAGCTTGAAGAAGTGGGCGCTTTCAAATACCTTGGCGCCACTCTCACCAAAGACGGTCGCTCTACAACAGAAATCAAGACCAGACTAGCGATCGCAACAGCAGCAATGGCAAAGCTAAACAAGATCTGGAAGAGCAGGGAGATCAGCTTTCCTACAAAGATGAAGCTGTACAAGTCCCTGGTGCTGTCCATCCTGCTGTATGGCTGCGAAAGCTGGACCATGACAGCAGAGACCACCAAGAGAATCCAGACGTTTGAAACTAAATGCTTCAGGCGCTTGCTCGGGATCTCTTGGCAAGACCGGAAGTCAAACGACCTTGTGAGGAGCCAAATAACATCACTTGCAGGCCCCCAAGAACCCTCTTGGCAACAGTCAAGAAGAGGAAGCTGTCGTGGTTTGGGCATGTCATACGCCACAATTCACTGCCCAAAACAGTCATCCAGGGCACGCTGGAAGGCGGCAGACGAAGGGGACGACAAGCCAAATGCTGGATGGACAACATCAAAGAATGGACCAGGATGGATGGCCCCACGCTGATGCGACAGGCAGAGGACAGGGCCGGATGGCGGTGCCTGGCTTCGAGAGTGTCTCTCATCTCTCCTCTACGCCCATCATGGGCAAGAGAATGATGATGATGATGATGATGAGTGCTGATCATTAAAATTCACAGTTACTCGTATGAGTAAAAGATGTAAAAATGTAAAGTATAGTATAGTATAGTAATAAGAGCGATTGACGCTCTACTTTTAAAGAGCCTATTCGTCTATCTAATTCTAACTTTGATTTCTAGCATTGCGTGCAAGCTCAGTTGCCCAGAAGTTATTCTTGGCAAATAGGGTTGTACAATGATGGTAGATTTTTCCAATGTTCATCCAGTCTTCTCTTGAAAGCATCCACTGATGGCGCAGAAACCACTGACTCTGGAGATTGTTCCAAGTATTGTTGATCCTATTCGAGAAAAAATTCGCTCTAACTGCTAATTTACTTCTGCTTTTCTTCAGCTTCATTGAATTTCCTCTTAACTGGCTTTTATTGTCCCTTTCAAACATAAGTTCATGGGTGTTGTACATTCCATTGAGGTACTTATAAGTTTCAATCATATCACCCCGAAGACGGCGGTGCTCAAGACTCGGAAGCTTCAAAATTTTCAATCTATCAGGGTAGGTTTGTCTTTGAGATGGCTCAGTGTCTTTGTTGCACGACGTTGCACATCCTCAATGTCACTACATAGATCTTTGGAATGTGGTTGCTAGACACTGTGGCCATATTCCAACAATGGCCTGACCATGCTCTTGAACAAAATTACAAAAGTTCTCTCGGACAGATAATCAAAGGATCGGCGTATAAGTCCAACCATTCTGTTGGCCCTTGATGTGGTCTGAGCAACCTGCTCTTTGAATGAGAGTTTATTATCCACTACAACGCCTAAGTCTTTTTCCTTTTCAGTTTCTTTTAGTCTCAATCTTGTTTTGTTGCCATCCGACTCTTTCCCCATGTAATACTCATTTTCATTGTTCCGGCCAATCTTCAAAACACAGCATTTGTCTGGGTGGAAACGCAGTAGCCACTTGTTGGACCATTCTTGCAAGTTGTTCAAGTCGTCCTGGAGATCTGTCGGACCGTTTTCAGTATCACTTCTCACATAGAGCTTTGTGTCGTCTGCAAACATCTTGGCAGTAGTCTTCAGCCCTCTAGGCAAGTCATTTATGTATATAACAAACAGCATCGGCCCAAGCACAGATCCTTGTGGAATACCACTCGTCACACTGCCTTCTGGTGAACTGGCTCCGTTGATGACGACTTTTTGTCTCCTGTTACTTAGAAAATCTGCTAATCCAGTCTAGGACTTTACCTTTAACTCCACTTGCAGACAGTTTCTGTACCAGCCTCCTGTGTGGGACAGAGTCAAAGGCCTTCTGATAATCCATATAGACCACATCAACTGAGCCCCCCTCTTCCAGTGTACTCGTCCATGAACCTAGGGCTTCAAGCAGTTGCGTGGTACAGGACGTCCTGGCACAAATCCATGTTGATGCTCTGATATCAGCTTGTTGCTGATCAGGTGGTCCAGAATTTGCCCTCTCACCATTTTCTCCATAATCTTGCACACTACACAAGTCAAACTCACAGGACGGTAGTTGTTCGCTACAGCCTTGCTTCCCTTCTTAAATATTGGGGACACAAACGCCATTTTCCATTCCTTCGGGAGCTGACCTTTATCAAGTGACTTTCTAAACAGCATGGTTAGCCTATTGGTTGGGCTAATTCTTCTGCTGCCTGTGCTAGGATACTGACGTAAAGACGTAAAAGATGTAAAAATGAATTAAAAATCAGTTAACGCCTTCAAAAATCAAATTGATAAACTTTGTAAGGACCACGTATTTTCCATTGATTTAAATCTTTATCGAAGCGGTGATAAAATTAGTATACACTATGCCTGATTTAACCAAGGGACAGTCACTATGTAGTCATCCAAAAGCATATTAATGGACACTCATAATGAGGCAAAAGGCTTTTAGCCAAATATTTCTGTGAATCGCTCAGTGAACGCAGTGAACACGCAACGGTGTGCAATAGGCTATTGCACACCGTTGCGTGTTCATTATTACAGTAGGCCTATAGGGCCTAGGCTATTCGAAGGTCCTGTTGCCTGATCAGCTAAACTTAGAACTAACGTAATTCACAAAATTGACATCCCTCACGAAAGATCGAAAGTTTACATGGCTCCGGTAATATGTCAATCATTCATGAAAAGGAAGTGAAATGCTGTGTACACAAGCAATGGCACAAACAACAAGCTGCATCGCAAACATCATTTTTAAAAGATGTGATTTAGGCTAGCCTAACTGTTCATGGTGAAGGCCTATGTACGTGATAGCCTAGCCTAGATACATCCGGGTCAGCTGACGCAAGATGGTGGAAATTCTTGGCATCGGAGCAAAGACTGTACGCCCTACGGAGTCCGTAGGGCGAACTATCTTTGATCGGAGCAGCTGATTCGGTATTTTTAGAAGCTTGCTTACTAACATCGGAGAAATCTCTACGGAGTAATATGGACATACGAATAGAAATACGTGCACTAGAACAGATATCGCCGTAAGTGTAGAAGATTGCCATGGACTGCTTGGTGGAATTGTTCAACATCTGTGATAATCATGGCAAAGAAATGCCAGAAACTTTGCCGCCAGAGGTAAGTCGTAAAGGCCGCAGCGCAGACAGCGGTTTGTTTTTGAACATTTGAGCTGCGCTGTGCACAGAACTTGTTTTATTTTCGGGGCCAAGGTCAAATATTCGACAGACCAGTTTTTGTAGTTGTTTTTGTTGTAGAAATTTTATGAAATTGTTAAGAAACTGAAGTTATGTCAGGTAAAATTTTTCAGATTAATTCTGCATGTAAAATACTTGCAAAGTATAACTCGCCAAATGTTCACAGTTATTCTTCTACCTGTGCACATTTATTATGAACTTGGCATGAAAGTTTTTATGCATACTCAGTACAGGTATACATGCAAGAGTGCAAGTACACACACACACACACACACACACACACACACACACACACTTCTTCTTCTTCTTCTTCCTAAAATACTGGTTCACTCAAAAACGAGTAGGTCACCAGCGCGCATGTTAAAAAGTAGAATAAAATAACATAAAACAGTGCGACTCAGACTGTTGGCCCCTGGAGCAAACTTGGCAACAAGGGGTCGCACTCGATATTCAATAAAATATCTGGGAAGTAAAATAGAAAACGTCAATATGCAGATCTCAAAACTGTCGAATCAACCTGTTTCTTGAATGAGATTGCACCTGTGGCAATCTTGATGGCACCCGGCAGTGAGTTCCACAGCCGTACAGAACTGGGATAAAAAGAATGTAAGTGACTGTCAATATTTGATGCAGGTATGGTATAACATTGACCGCCACTCCTGGTGCTACTTTTATTCAATACTAGTTGTTCCATTGGAATATCAATTACTTTAGCTCTGCCTTTGAAAAAGGTGTTAAGTTTAATAAAAGCTCTTCTCTCTTCTAAGGGTTTCCATTCTAATTTCCTCATGTTCTTCCTAGTATTCCCCTTTTCTCTGATGTGGTTCCCTGTTACGAACCGTGCTGCTCTCTTCTGAATCTTTTCAAGGTTATCAATGTCCTTTAGATGGTAAGGATCCCAAACTGAGCAACCATATTCCAGTACTGGTCTAACCAGTGTTTTGTAGCAGTCGTCTTTAACCTTTTGGGGGCAGTCATTGATATTCCTGTATAAGAAAGCTAAGATGTTATTTGCTTTCTTACATACTAAATTGTAATGTTCTTTCCATTTGAGACGACTATCTATAATCACGCCTAAATATTTTGCAGCATTAGTTTCTTTAAGAATAGTATTTTATTATGGATAAAATAATCTGATCTAATTGGTGAGCGTTTGTTACATATACGCAACACTTGGCACTTTTGGGATGAAATTCCATTTTCCAAGTTCTTTCCCACTCTTGTAAAGCGTTTAGATCTTCTTGTAGAATGCGTATATCATTCTTGCTTCTGATTGTTCTATATACTAAACTGTCATCTGCAAAAAGCCTTATAGTAGTTCCAGGAGAGAGATTTCTACTTATGTCATTTATATAAATTAAGAAAAACAAGGGCCCCAGAACAGTTCCCTGTGGTACACCTGACAAGACTGGTTTACAATGGCATGACGACCCTTCCACAACAACTTTCTGCGTTCTCCCAACGAGGAATGATCTGGCCCATTTTAGCAAAGAACCGCCAATGCCAATGTGTTCTAATTTAAGCAGCAGGCCCTCATGGTCAACCTTATCAAAGGCTTTAGAAAAATCTAATAAAATTGCATCTATTTACACACACACACACACACACACACACTATGCACACATATGCATACATACACATACACGAACCATACATGCATAACATATATATACTCAGGACTTTTAGCATTTTTGATTACTATATATATATTTGAACAGGGATCTAGAATTTAGGCAACACATATAGTGTTTAATAAGTAATAAGATTAAGAGTGAGGACTGAGACCCTTGACTCTGAAAGTGTAGCTTTTTTTAGTTATTATTTAAACAGGGATCTAGAATTTAGGCAACATAAAATTGTTATAGCAAAGTAATAAGAGTGAGGACTGAGACCCTAGACTCTGAAAACAACAGCTTATACTCTTTAAAAGTTAAAATAGTAAATGGGGACCACCCTTATTGTTCCCATAGCCTTTCTTGGGATTTATTACAAGTTTAAAAAAACATCTAGTTTAATTGAAGTCTGAAATTTGGGCCTTTTCTGGGGACCATCCTTATTATTCCCATAGCCTTTCTTGGGATTTATTACAAGTTTTTAAAAAAAATCTAGTTTAATTGAAGTCTGAAATTTGGGGCGTTTTTCTTCTTAAAAAAAAATCTTTTTACATCCATTTTCAAGATGTGTTAACTGATTTACTTAAATCCAAAGATCAAAGAGACACACAGACACATCATTCAAGCACATAGACACACATCATGTGTATACACACACACACACACTCTCTCTCTCTCTCTCTCTCTCTCTCTCTCTCTCCTCTCTCTCTCTCTCTCTCCCCACACACACACACACACACACACGCACACACACACACACACACACGCATGACACAAGCATGTACACACTCACACACACACACTCTCTCACACACACATACACATACACACAGGCCCATAAATCAATGTAGTCACACAAACACACACACACAGACACACACACACAGACACACACACACAGACACACACACACACACACACACACACACACACACACACACACACACACAGAGGCATTCCCACTCACACAGACACACACATCTGAGTAGAGTTGTAGACTCTACCTGAGCTAAACATATTGCTGTGGTGGCTTATGTGGTCTTGCAGCACATCTATGCTTTGCATGGGGAATTACAAAGCCCTTTTTTCTTGTCCAAGACAGGAGAGCTTCTGCCTTGTGTCTTGGACATTAGGTGTAAGCATATGATATAGTCTTATTTCCTTGGTCTTGTTAAATGGAATCAAACTATGATGGCTGCCATTTTGGTTCCGGAGGCATTCCACCTGTGGGAGCTGCTACAGGCTGTTTGCTGAACAGAAGGCGTAAACATACGTGCTGTAAAATTACAACAATTTATATAATAGCTGCTCAAGTAGATAAATAATGTTGCTTATAGCCCAGCCGACCGCAAAGGGCAGCTGCTCAAGTAATTCATTTCCCAGTGTACATGTATGTATTTCTCTGTGTGCACGTATGTATTTCTCTGTGTGTGGGCATGTGTGTAAGGTGGTATATTTTACTGGTAGGGCTGGCTGATTACAGAGCCGACATCTGTATACAATTACAAGGTGTGCTGGAGGGGGCCAAGTGAACAAGAAGTGGCTTGTAGCCTGAAACAACACCTCATTAATGCCCAGTCTTGCCACCAATGTTGTTTGCGACAGAACATAGTTAAACTTAATAATTTTGCTGATAACTCTGGAGTCTTATTTGGAAACTGTTCACGCTTGGAACACTCAGTTCTGACCACAAAACTTTGGTTTCTGAATGTCACCAATAATGATTGCAGGCCTATATGTGCAACACTTTTCAAGTAAAGCAGGCCACAATAAAATACAATTTACCTAAAAAATGTTGCACAAGAATTACATGTACTAAATGTCAAAACGTACAAATTCAGCACAAAAAGAAATTGACCGTTGACTCATAGAAAGACAAGTTACTTGGCCTGATTATTGCACACTTGCACAGTGAGTTTTGTTGTTGTTTTCATTGATTTGCATGAAGCTTCCAGGGAAACGAAGGGATTACTTATGATTAATTTTCTTTATTGGAAGTACTACCATAGCTAAAAAAAAGAAAAGAAGAAGACGAATGCTCAGCTGAAGAGATGAACATTTCGGAATAGAGAAGAGTATAGATATGTGATTGTTTTGTGATTCAGATAAATGATTTCTTTTTCTGCTATGATTAAATGTATGAGTTTTCCATATGATTGACACTAGTGACAGTTAATTTTCATTATTAAAACTAAGGAATAGGTTGTTCGTTAAGAACGTTATGATCTTTCTTTTACTTTTTTGTTGTACTAGGCTGGTCTCAGAGACTCGCCCAGATAGCAAGACAAACTGAGATAGTTGAATGGTGGTGTGATAAAATGCTCAAAATTGGTTGCAATGCAGCCTATAATGTAAGGGTTTGACAACTGTATTATAATCAAGGTGCTGGTGGATCTTAATCATTTAATGTGCCAGGTACCATTGCCATGCTTTTTGTGTGTGCCAAATTAAATTCCATTATAAGTGCTAAATATTGGTTTGTAAAAAGGTTTGATTTTATTTTCTTGTAGAATCACTAGTTTTAGCACCTTTTCAATGTCATTGAGTATTGTTTGTAATAGTGATGCATACTGCGTGTGTGTGTGTGTGTGTGTGTGTGTGTGTGTGTGTGTGTGTGTGTGTGTGTGTGTGTGTGTTTCAGGAGGAAGAAGGAAATATTGAATATAAGGTGAGTATATAAACCGATTTTTTTTCTCAAAATTTTTTTTTCTGAGATAAAATCTGTATACTAAAATTAAAAGAAAAACGAATCAAGGTGGTTAACTTACATATATATTAGACTAAAATGATGAGCAAGAGTAGTGAAAGTAGGACAGCTGAAATGGACAAAAAATGAGAGTAACCATAGGGAAGGTAGGGTAACTAGATTGAGCCAAGGGTGAAATCAGAAAAGAGAGTTGGTGTTTGGATTCTGAATGATCTCAGACAAGTTTGGTTAAACTATAATCCAATTTGAATTGCCACATTACAAGAACAGTTTCCCCCCTTAGCCCTATGATTCATCTTGGTTGTGTGAACAGGTTGAACAGGGGGGCCGGAATAGCTCAGTTGGTAGAGCGCCGGACTCGTGATCCTGGGGTCGCGGGTTCGAATCTCCGCTGGGCCGTTTCGGTACAGGGGGATTTTTCCCTCGGAGTTAACATTGGTTCTGACTCCATTTCCCATACAGTCCTTCGAATGAGACTATAAACCGAGGTTCCATGTGTGAACGCACGCATAACAGCTTGCACACACGTAAAATCCCATCACCAACTTTTGGAAGAGAAGGCCAGTTTGGCCGTTGGTATGGATGACACGTTACACATAGCATGCACCCTGCGTATGAAATGGAAAGAATGAAGGAAGCAAGGATATTGAGTGAGCGATATTGGAAGATATTGACTGGATGACACGGGAAACGACTGAATGAAGCGCCAGCTGGCAGCTCTTCAGTCGGCACTACCCAGGTAGGCAGCCGTTTGTGTAAACGAGTGTGGATTGTGAAGCGCTTAGAGCTTGGTCATTAGCCGAGAATAGGCGCTATATAAGTATTCATTATTATTATTATTATTAAAGTGTTCCACACTAAAGGCCCATTTTTTTCTACCTAGTACTTACTCTTGTCCATTCTGCATACATTATCCCCCCCCCCAAATATCCTGTGTGGTGTAATACTGTATATAAAATGCCACACTCATATACAGTTTTTCTATCTATCTAGTCCTCTTTGTGCTGGTAGCACATAAGGCCTCGACCAGAGCCCGCCACTGATGTCGGTCGGCTGAAACACGTTCCAGACGGCCCCATGTCCAACCATTTTCCTTCATCTCCCTCTCCACTGTTCTCCTCCAAGTTTCCTTGGGGCGTCCTCTTCTTCTTCGGCCATCAGGAGTCCATCGTAGGGCGATTCTGGAAATGGCTGTTGTCTGCTGTCGGAGCACATGGCCTATCCATCGCCAACGCCTTCGTTTTACTTGCGTTGAGATGGGTTCAGTTTCTGCTCTTTGGTGGAGTTCTTCATTGGTGATGGTATTCGGCCAATAGATGCGTAGAATGCGTCTGAGGCATCTGTTTTGGAAGACATCTAGTTTGTTGCTGATGGTTTTGGTCATCTTCCATGATTCTGATCCATAAAGAAGGGTGCTTATTACATTTGATTTGAAGATTCGTAACTTGGTCTTCAGGCGGATATTCCTTGCCTTCCATGTGCTCCTGAGTGAGGCAAAGGCCTGGCTGGCTTTTGCAAGTCGAGCCCGGATCTCCACCTCCCATCCCTGTATTAGACATCTTGGATCCAAGATAAGTGAAGTCGCTAACTCCCTCAATTTCGTCTCCGTTCAGTTTGATGTTGTCTTGGACTCTGGCATTCATTCTCATGCTCTTTGTCTTCTTGGTGTTGACCTTCAAGCCAAGGTTTCCAGCTGTTGTTGCCATGGCATCTGTTTTCTCCTGTATGTCTTGGTAGCGATGTGACATCAGGGCAATGTCGTCAGCAAAGTCCAAGTCTTCCAGTGTTGTTGTTGCCACCATTGTCGTGGTCCATCTGATTCCCTCCTCTCTCTGTCTGTGGCGTTCTTCATAATCCAGTCCATGGCCAGGATGAAGAGGAAAGGCGATAGGATGCAGCCCTGTTTCACTCCCGTGCTGACACTGAAGGCGTCTGTGAGCTCTGTGTTGCAGATCACTTGTGAACTGAAGTCACTGTACAGCATTTCAACGACCCGGACAAGTTTTGCAGGGATTCCGTAGTGTCTCAGGATTTTCCATAAAGACTCTCGGTGGATGCTGTCAAATGCCTTCTCCAGGTCAATGAAGTTGATGTACAAAGGCGTGTTCCACTCATTGCTCTGTTCCAGAACCTGGCGCAGAGTGAAGATATGATCTGAGCAGGATCGTCCAGGGCGAAAGCCTGCTTGTTGTGGACGAAGGTTCCTCTCAAGGGCTTCCGTCAGCCTTGACATCACAACCTTGCTAAATACCTTGCTAGTGAGAGAAAGAAGTGTTATGCCCCTCAGTTGTTGCAGTCTCCAAGATCTCCCTTTTTGGGCAACTTGAAGATAAGACCAGTTTTCCACGCTTCAGGGGTCTGGCCCGTTTCCCAAACCTGTCTGAAGATCTCCGTCAGAATAGGGGCTGTCACATTAATATCTGCTTTCAACATATCTGCTGTTACCCCATCTGCCCTGGTGCTTTTCCGTTCTTCATGGTTTTGATTGCTGCTGTCACTTCTTCTAGGCTCGGTGGATCGATGCAGATGTCCAGGTCTATACCTGCCGGTTGGATATCTGCTAGCTGAGGGGGGTCTGGTCTGTTCAGAACTGACTCGAAATGTTCTTTCCAGCGCTGTAGTTTTTCTGCCTCTCCTTCAACGACCTTCCCATTCTTGTCCTTTACTGGTACATCATTGTTTTGGAACCCATTGTTTAGCTGCTTGTTTATCTTGTACAGCGTTTTTAGATCATTTCTACCAGCTGCTTCCTCTGCCTCGTCTGCCAGTTTCTCGATGTAGTCCTTCTTGTCAGCTCTTGTCATCTTCTTTACCTCTTTATTTATTTCTGTATATCTTCTTCTGTGCTGCACTTTCAAGCGTTCTGATCTGGTGTTGTTGATCTTCTGCTTTGTCAGCTTTCTTTCATCTATCTTTTCCCAGGTTCCTTTCTTTATCCACTCTTCCTTCTTCTTTCGGCGGAAGCCTAGTACCTTTTCTCCCGCTTCCCGCAAGGCCTGGTTGAAGCTGTCTATTGTCAACTCTTGTTGTTCCCCTAGCGCCTGGAATCTGTTCTTTATTTCCACAGCAAAAGCTTGTTTGGTGAGCGTCTCATTCAGTCTGTCAGAGTCTATTCTCTGCTGACGTGCCTGTCTTCCTCGTGTTCGGCGTAGTTTCAGGGAAACGGTGGCCAACACAAGGGTGTGGTCACTGGCAACATCTGCTCCTCTGTAGGCCCTGACATCTTGAAGGGAGCTCCTCCATCTCCGATTGACTATGATGTGATCTATCTGGTTTTTGGTGGTCCCGTCTGGTGATGTCCAAGTTGTTTTGTGAACATCTCTGTGTTGAAAAAGGGTGCCTCCAATCAACAGGTTGTTCTCTGCACAGAAGTCTGCTAGTCTTTCTCCATTATCGTTGATGGTACCAATTCCATGTTTGCCCATAACATGCTCCCTCCCGATGTTGTCACTGCCCATCTTTGCATTCAAATCGCCAAGGATCAGTACCATGTCATGGGCGCAAATACTCTCCGCTGCTGCTTGGAGCTGATCGTAAAATGCATCCTTGGCTTCTATATCTGCATCTTCGGTTGGTGCGTAGCAAACTAGAACTGTCAGCTTGGTGTATTTGGAGTGGAATCTTGCCTTCAAAGTCTTGGTCCAAATGGTTTCCATTCTAGTAATGCTTTTTCTGTTTTTCTGTTGAGGAGAAGTGCTACTCCCTCATAGTGTTGGTTATCTGATCTTCCAGAGAAGACAATGGTATGTCCTGACGCCAGTCTCCTCTTTCTGTGCCGGTCCATCTGACCTCGCTGACTCCCAAGATGTCCAGGCTGTAGTTGTCAAACTCTTTGACTAGTTGGGGCATCTTGCCAGTCTGGTACAAGGTCTGGACGTTCCAGCACCCCACCCTCATCTTCTGTTTCGGCTTCAGTAAATCCACCATCGGGGCGCCAGCTCCCTCTCGGGTTTGGCTGTCGTCCGTCATCAGTCCAGTTGCCTGGTGTGCTTCATTGCCGTCGCCATCCGTGTCGAATGCTCTGGTATTGGTTTCTGTAACAATCATTTTTTAAGGGACAGGGTTGTTAGCCCTGTGCCCAACCCCCAACCTGGAGGACCAGTGTCACCTTAGTCGCCTCTTACGACATGCCTGGTGACTGGCAGGGACGCTGAATTCTAGCAGTGCCACCTCCATAGGCACACCCCGGCAATCCCACGGGGGATATACAGTTTTTACTGTCATTTAATGGGGTGCATTTTGTTAAAGATGTTTATCTTCTCTATGAACATTATTTGATCAATAAGTTAGTTTTCTTTAGATCTCTGGATGTTTTAGGAAGCTTTGTCCAGTTTCTGATCGTTGTGATGCATTGGTGATGATATGAATAATGCTGTTCAGGATCGATGTTGCTGAAAAATACTTTGCTATCCATTCTGTGATCAACATAAACAAAGTGAAGTCATTTTTCATTTTAACTTGGTGACAGGATTGTGCAAAGGTGTTAACAGGTAATTTTGTTAGGGTTATCAGGAGCATGACAAACTTTCTAGACAAATGTTATCAAATGAATAATTAAAGTATTGCTACTGTTGTTCTGGTTAGAAAAAGATGCATGTATAGCAACCATTAAAGACCTTAATTTTCTGGAAGGGTTTAAATGATAGGTTGTACATTTGATACAGGAATAACTTGAAGATGGCTGAAGAAGATAAGATCATGTTGCTTCTTATTTTATTGACAGTTGAAACTTGTGAATCCATCACCATCACGCCTTGAACATCTTGTCACGCAAATGAAATGGCGTCTGGAAGAGGGGAATGGTGAAGCCATTTATGAAATTGGAGTGGAAGATAATGGTCTTCTGACCGGTCTCAATGAAGCAGACTTGAAGGCATCTTTGTCCACACTGGAAACAATGTCACAAAGGTATTATCTTAGTGTCTGAATGTTTGCTGTCTGTGGTATGACATTTTTCATTTTCTTTACAAAACAAACATAAAATGAATTATGATTTTGCGCCTGATTTGAAGATTATCTATCCATAAGCATGTTATATCACATTTTTTATAACAGGTGTGTTTATAAAGTTATGTTTCAAGTGTGTTGCACAGAACCAGTTTCTTGATTTTCTCACAGAAAAGAATGAATACCTATGGGGACAATTGAGAACTGATACAGATAGTCATGTAGAGATGTACAGCTAACACCATTGATAAGTTTAAACATTTCTAAGTTGGATTAAAGTGATGAGGTTTGTGTTGTTGTTCTTGTATCATTTTTCAAATGTATCTGATTGGTTTTAGAGATTTTGGAAATGACTTTCAATATTACTTTTTTAGTTAGAAATAGAGTTTTTTTAGAACTTACCGCCAATGACATTGACAAACAAAGCACATGACAAGACACGATGCATTTCAACCACTTGGGTCTTCTTCAGGCGAAAAAATAAATCACATTTAACATGTGGGACAGTACAAACAAAGAACGAAAAAAGAAGAAAGAAAAATGACTCATCCGTTGTCGTCCATGTGGTCGGTGGGCGGAAATGACATGGGGCCAGGGGGATTATGGGAGAGGAAACGGAGGGGGGGGGGGTTTGCGTCAGGGGAGGTGTGTGTGTGTGATATGATAGGGTTGTGTCGCCAGGGGGATTATGGGAGAGGAAACGGAGGGGGGGGGGGGTTTGCGTCGGGGAGGTGTGTGTGTGTGATATGATAGGGTTGTGTCTAGAGACACAACCCTATCATATCACACACACACACCTCCCCGACGCAAACCCCCCCCCCCTCCGTTTCCTCTCCCATAATCCCCCTGGCCCCATGTCATTTCCGCCACCGACCACATGGACGACAACGGATGAGTCATTTTTCTTTCTTCTTTTTCGTTCTTGTTGTACTGTCCCACATGTTAAATGTGATTTATTTTTTCGCCTGGCCAAGTGGAAAGCACGTGTTGTC
>JAFLJL010001449.1:32500-35005 GCA_018398815.1 Conus ventricosus | reverse complement strand
AAACAAGTCAAGACAGCTAGTAAAATAAAGGATCACAAATATGTATTTAGAAGAGACTAAGTCCCAGAACAGAGCCAGAGAGAGAGAGAGAGAAAAGAGAGAGAGAGAGAGGAGAGAGAGAGAGAGAGAGAGAGGGAGAGAGAGAGAGTGTCTATGTGAGAGAGAGAGAGAGAGAGAGAGAGAGAGAGAGAGAGAGAGAGAGAGAGAAGAGAGAGAGTGGGGAAGGGCGGGAGTGGGGAGGACTATATCAATATTGGATACTGCTTTGGATGGGAGAAACAGGACGGCGTAACGTCAATAAATAAATATACATACATACATACATGCATACATATATATATATATATATATATATATATATATATATATATATATATATATATATTATATATATATATATATATATATATATATATATAGTGAATCGACGAACACACGTACAAGACTGAAAGCAACACCCTGCTCCTAATTCCTTCTACCGCGCGCAGGATTAGGGAAAGGCCTGATCACCGAAAAAAGCATTTAACAGATGTTCCGTTTCAGTCCCGGGGATCCCGATACCTGCGGGGATCAGCATCAAAGAGGAAGGCAGGGACGGGGCGAGACGGCTGCCAATCTTATTGACACCTTGAGCTGGACCTGACCATCGAAGACCAGGGGTCAGCATGGCCTGAGAGCGGCCACCTGGGTCATGGTACCCCATCAATCACCGGCTTCTCTCTCTCTCTCTCTCTCTCTCTCTCTCTCCTCTCTCTCTCTCTCTCTCTCTCTCTCTCTCTGTGCGTGTGCGTGCGTGCGTGCGTGCGTGCGTGCGTGCGTGCGTGCGTGTGTGTGTGTGTGTGTGTGTGTGTGTGTGTGTGTGTGTGTGTGTGTGTGTGTGTGTGTGTGTGTGTGTGTGTGTGTGTGTGTTTCTGTCTGTATGTCTGTTTCTGTTTCTCTCTCTCTCTCTCTCTCTCCTCCTCTCTCTCTCTCTCTCTGTTTTTTATCTCTCTCTGTCTCTCTCTGCCCCCCCCCCTCTCTCTCTCTCTCTCTCTCTCTCTCTCTCTCTCTGAGAAAACGTGACTCAGCCGCTAGCTCGCTTTAGTTTCCTATTTTGCTTCTCTATCTCTGATCTCTTTTATACTTCTGTTCTTACAGCCGACGACTTCAAAAAGAACGATCTAATCTGTGTGTTTTCGTTCTTGCCTTGTTTTCACTATGTCATAGTCTCTGTGTTTTCCAACAACTTTAGTAGGAATCTAAACCCAGATAGGGGAAGACTTCGCATAACCTCAAATATCCAGGCAGTGAAATTGTGGCGTCTTAATTAAGTGTCCCTCACCCCATCCCCTTTAATCCGCTTCTCCTCCCCCCCCCCCCCCCCCCCGCCTCTCACTCCACCTCACCGCCGCTTAAGCTGTGTTGCAGAAATGGAATCCAAAGCAACACCCGGATTAACAAACTTTTTCTTTTCTCTGTCTGTCACCTGTGTGTGTGTGTGTGTGTGTGTGTGTGTGTGTGTGTGTGTGTGTGTGTGTGTGTGTGTGTGTGTGTGTGTGTGTGTGTGAGTGTGTGTGTGTGTGTGTCTCTCTCTGTGTCTCTCTCTCTGTCTCTGTCTCTGTCTCTCTATCTCTGTCTCTGTCTCTTTCTCTCTCTCTCTCTGCGTCTCTCTCTCTCTCTGTCTCTGTCTCTCTCTCTCTATGTCTCTCTCTCTCTTTCTCTCTCTCTCAATCTGTGTCTCTGTCTCTCTCTGTTTCTCTGTCTCTATCTTTCTCTCTCTCTCTCTCTCTCTCTCTCTCTCTCTCTCTCTCTCTCTCTCTCTCTCTTTCTCTGTCTGTCTGTCTGTCTGTCTGTCTGTCTCTCTCTGTCTCTCTCTCTCTGTCTGTCTGTCTGTCTGTCTCTCTCTCTCTCTCTCTCTCTCTCTCTCTCTCTCTCTCTCTCTCTCTCTCTCTCTGTTAGATTTCATACATGTTTTACATTTACACGTACTATTACACCCAGAGGGGAGAGGCAGCGGAGAAGGGGGGTGAGGAGAGGGGAGGGGGTTGGGGGACACTGTGGGGACCTAGCTTACACAGCACGTAACACCAGAACGACAACACGTTATTAAACTAGACAGTGACCCCTGTGTCTACTTTTGCAATAGGTCGCGCGGGGACTGGAACTTTCAACCTTCCAAATACAACAGAATCATTAGGTGACTGCCAGTCACAGGAACTGGCGAGACCCAGAGTTGAGTGGCTGACGTCTTCTCCTTACCAATTTCTCCTCCAGTGTTGAGTGACTGACGTCTTCTCCTTACCCCTTTCTCCTCCAGTGTTGAGTGACTGACGTCTTCTCTCTTCTCCTCCAGTGTTGAGTGACTGACGTCTTCTCCTTACCCCTTTCTCCTCCAGTGTTGAGTGACTGACGTCTTCTCTCTTCTTCTCCAGTGTTGAGTGACTGACGTCTTCTCCTTACCCCTTTCTCCTCCAGTGTTGAGTGGCTGACGTCTTCTCCTTACCCCTTTCTCCTCCAGTGTTGAGT
>JAFLJL010001449.1:17500-27500 GCA_018398815.1 Conus ventricosus | reverse complement strand
CGTGGTGCGTGGGGGCGTGCGTGCGTGCGTGCGGCGCGCGGGCGCGGGCGCGCGCCCGTGTGTGTGTGTGTGTGGTGTGTTTTGTGTTGGGAGTGTGTGTGTGTGTGGGTGGGGAGAGGAGAGGGGAGAGGGGAGAGAGAGGAGAGAGAGGGAGAGAGGGAAAAAGAGAGTAAAAGAGGGGAAGGGAGAGAGAGGGAAGAGAGAGGAGGAAAAAGAAAAGGGGGAGAGAGAGGGGAGGGGGAAAGAATACGTTCTCAGTTTGTTTTTTTTTTAAATTTCTGCAGGGGTTTTTAAAGGGGGGGTAAAGGGGGGGGGGGGGGGGGGAAAAAATAAAGGGGGGGAGGGGGGGGGGGGGGGGGGGACCGTTCCGCGTTTTTCGTCATGCTCTTCTACAGCTGCCCCAAACCAACCGTTAACCGTAAAAAAAAAGTGAACAAAAAAAACCCATTACTAAAAAAAATAGAAAGTTGCGAAACGATTACGCCCAAAAAAAAAAAATGGGGATGAAAACAAAAGTTGTCAAAATTTAACAAAAAAAAGAAATGGTTACGAGCGACCGTGTCCCAAATTAAAAAAAAACGAACAAATAGAAAAAAAAAACAACAACAATAACTGAAAAACAAAAAAATGAAAGAATTTAAATTTTAAAAACAGAAATAACACACTGCCCCAAAAAAAAATTCCCAAATTCCGAAACAAACCTTTTCCCGATTTTAAAGGGGAAAAATGGGAAAAAAATAAACGCGGGCCAAAAAAAGTAAATTTTTAAAAAAAAAAAAAAACAAAGCGATAAAAACATAAAAGGGTTTTTCTAAAGTTTTTTAAACAAAATTTCCAACAAAGGGAAGAACAAAACAAAAAACCCCAATTTAAAGTCCCGAAACAAGATTAAATAGGGAACCCCCTGCTCCCCAAAATGAATAATCACCGCCCATAATCCAAAAAGATCGTGCCTTTCCCATGTTCCCAAACATCTGGCAGTAATGGCAGCACAGAACACAAAGAACAAACAGGAGAAAACCCCTGAAAGAGGGGGACCCAAGCTTGCCCATTTGACCTTGTTAAAGTGACCCTTTTTGCACAGCAAAAACAAAAACTGGGGAATGAATAAAAACACAAAAAACCTTTTTTTCAAGACTGACACAGCCTTTTCCTCTTGAGTGTCGTCAAAAACAGAGGAAGAGGGGAGAAAAGAGAGGAAAAGAGAGGGGAAAAGAGAGAGAGAGGAGAGGGAGAAAAGAGAGGGGAGAGATTAGAAGAGACACAAACCCTAATGCTGGTTTCATGGGTGATGTAACTTAGACCCGAAATCCAAACGATGGTGTTGACGCACCATATGCATAGCAAAAAGCCAAAAAAAAAGAGGGATACGAACAAATTTAAAGGGGACTCCCCCCCCTTCCCCCCCCCCCACCCCCCCACCCCCCTCGCAAAAAAAAAACCCCCAAATTCCCCTTTTGCTTAAAATTTTCTCTGCATCCGACACAAAGGGCCAAAGAAAATCAACTGAAAAACAAAAACTGTTAAAAAAATAAGGCAAATTTAAAGCAAACAAAAGAACACCCCACGTACCCCCTGTGACTTCAAAAAAAATGGGCATGAATAGAAACGAAAAAAAATTTCCGAAAAAAAAAAACCCCTGGGGCAAAAAAAAGAAACTTTGTTTTAACAAACAACAACAACAAAACAAAAATTTCATTTTGGGCCCCAAAAAAGGGGTAAAGGGGGGAAGGAAATCTTTTTCCCTGTTTAAAAATGGGTGGTTTTAAAAACCCCCAAAAAAGCAAAACAAAAAAACAAACGAAAGGTAAAGATTGGTTTTAAAAATTTAAATAAAAAATTATACAAATTGGGGGGAAAAAAAAGGTTGAAAAACTAAAGGGGGTCCAAAAATCAAAAAATTATGTTAAAATTTAAAAGTTTAAAACAAAAAGAAGGCCCAAAACGAATTTAAAATTTGGAATTTTTATTAAAGGCCGTTTAAAAAAAACCATCCCCCCCCCCCCCCTCCCCCCCCCCCCCCCCCTTCCCCCCCCCCCCCCCCCCCCGTTTTTTCCTGTTTTGGGTTTATTTCTTTTTATAGATTTTCTTTATCCAACCCAAATGGAAAAAGAGAAGAGAGAGGAGAGAGAGGAAAGAGAGAGAGAAGAGAGAGAGAGGAGAGCGATAGAGGGAAAAGGGGAGAAAGATAGAGTTTGGGGAAGAGAAAGACAAAAAGACAGGAGAGACGACGAGAAAGCAGAGAGAAGAACAGAGAGAGAGAACCCCGAGACAGAAAAAAGAGAGAGAGAGAGAAAGACAGAGAGGAGGAGAGAGAGACGAACTATTGGGCAAAAAGAGGAAAAGTCTGTTTTTTGTCTGTCGTATATTTAACTGTCTATTGTTTGTGTTTGAGAAGGGAGAGAGAGTGAGGGGAGAGAGGAGGGAGAGAGAAAAGAGAGAGAGAAGGGAAGAGAGGGGAGAGGAGAGAGGGGAGAAGAAAGAAAAAAAGAAAAAAAAAGTTTGATTGAAAGGTTTTCCTTTAAAGAAGGAGAAGGGAAAGCATTATGAGGCTTTTGTTAATTTTTGCCCTCCCAAAAAAATGGAGATTTTGAATTTTAGTGCAAGAAATTTAAAACGGGGAAAAAAAAAAAAGAAAAATTTCAAAAAAATAGAGAGAGAAAAGAGAGAGAGAAGAGAGGGGAGTGGAGAGAAAAGGGGAGAGAGGGGAGAGAGAGAGAGAGGGTTTGAGAGGGCCCGACATAAAGCACCCCTGAAACACAAAAGGTTCTCACCCCGACTTATGGGCTGTAGTTTTTGCAATTTGTTTACAATTTTGATGGCACGTATCTTTTTTATTTTTTTTTCCCTACACGCCAAAGCTTATGCGGCGCGCGCACACACACACACACAACACAACACAACACCCCCACAACCCCAAAACCACACACCACCAAAAACACACCCATGGGGCGCCTTTTCTTTCTCTCCCCTCTCTCTCCTCCCTCTCTCTCTCTCTTCCTTTCTCTTTCTCTGTCTTTCTGTTTCTGTTGTCTGTCCTTTTCTTTTCCCCTCTTCTTCTCTCCTCTCTTCTCTCTCTCTCTCCCCCCTCTCTCTCTCCTCTCTAAACACACCACAAACAAACACAACACACCACACCACACAAAAAAACACACACACACACATACACACCATGGGCTCGCAAACAAACAGACAGACACACCCACAACACACACCCCACAAACACACACACAACCCCACACCCCACACCACCCAAAAGGCGCGCGCGCGCACGCACCACGCACCCCGCCCGCACGCACGCACGCACGCCCCGCACGCAACCCCACAACCCCCACACACACACACAAAACACACACCACACACACACACACACACACACAAACACCACACACACACACACCACACACACACACACACACACCCTGTATTTTTTAACAAAAATTTAAAAATTTTTACCTAATTAAACAAAAAGGCTTTATAAAGGTAAAATCTACCAATGATATTTTCGTAAAGGGTTTGCCCAAACCCCAAAAAAAAACAAATTTCAGTTTGCCCGACGGAAAAAAATGTTCGGTACTTTTTTTTAAAATTTAAAAAGCCCTTTGTAGTGTAAAGGGATGTAGATTTTATCCCAAAAAAAAGGGATTGGGGTTTAGGTTTAATTTTTTCAGTTATTTTTACAGAATTTTCCAACGAAAGAAATATCCAGTCAAGTACAAAAAATTTATTCCCGTTTTAAACCTTTTGGGTAAAGGGGTTCCTCAAAGGGTTTTTTAAAACTCCCAAAGCTCTTTAATTTTTTTTGCTGCATGTCATTTCCCAAAAAGTGTAAAATAAAAAAAGCAACAGTTTAAAAATAAGCGATTATCTGTTTTAGTGGATAAATTCTTGATGAGAAAAAAAAACCCCCCAAAAAAGCAAAAGAACTACCACAGAAAACCCTTTTCAGGCGGGGCTTTTATTTAAACCCTTTCAAATTTGTTTATAAATGGTCCAAAAACTTTCCATAAAAAAATCGGTTTTTGGGTTTTTTAAACAATTTGGGGAAAGATCCCTTTATTTACCTTTTTTTAAGCTGGGTGGATAACCCTTGCTTTCGTACAAATTAAAAAAATTCTTAGGTGTCCACCCCTTTACAACGAAACTCCTTTTAAAAATTTTTTATTGATTAAATTTTAAATAAGACAAGAAAAAAAAATTTTTTTAAAATGTTGAGCCAAAGCAAAAACTGGTGCCAAGATGGAAAAAATTTTAAAACTCCCTTGGGTTTGGCATTAATTCGTTCTAAATTTTTATCGCCCCCCAAAAGGGGTTTCTTTAGCGCACCTAAATTCTGTTTTCAAAAACTACAAAGTGTAGTTTTTAAAGGCCCTTTAAATTATGCCCAGGAGTTCCGGTACAAAGCTTCCACTTTGGGGACCCTACAAGAAATAGACGTTTTTAACCCTTTTTTGAATTTTTGGGTATCTATCCCCCTTGCAAAATATTTCATGAAATGTTTCAACCATGGAAGGTGTGAATGAAAAGGAAATATCTATAAAACCCCGAGAGTGATTACCCCCCCAAAAAAAAAAAAAATATTGCCCTCTCTGTGCCCCTATCAGTTCATACAAGTGATTTGTTTAAGAAAAGTAATATAGATGTTAAGTCTTTGTCAGAAGCGTCTCTTATAGATCCCATTCCAACTTAGGAAAGAAAGAGGGCGAAGTTTGATTTTGATTACACTGATACAAAGAAAGCAAATCAGCCTTACATCTTGTCATATTTAACGAAGATGCAAATGCAAGATAGATATTCCAACCATCTTAAGGTGCACACAGATGGATCGTTGACGAGTAACAAAGGGGCCGGATCTGCATTTGTTATTCCATCGCTGAAAGTAGAAAAAGCATATTTCATTGGAAAATATCGCCTCCATATTCGTAGCCGAAATGATAGCGATACTTGTGGCGTTGACATTTTTAATTGATTTACCACAGTCAATTTTTCAAGTGTTATTTTTGTGTAGATTCGCTGTCAGTGTTACAATTGATTAAGTGTTTTTTTTATTTCAAATTCAGATAACTTTATTTTGAAGGAAAATTCAACAATTAATCCACGTCTTGATATGTAAAGGAACAGATATAACTTTCTTCTGGGTTCGTTCACACTGTGGAATTTCGGGCAATGAACCTGCTGACAGATGTGCGAAAAAAGGCGCTGAAAATGGAACGAGGGTAACAAACTATTCCAAACCGCTCACTTTGAAAGAGAGTCAACAAATTTTAAAAAAGCAGCTTGGGAATATTTCAGAAATGGGCAGAACAAAGCTGTTACTCATGTTCAGACACAAAATAATCCTCTTTTAAGTATTGATCAGTTCAAAAGCATCCAAAATCTGCACATTTATGATATGCATCAATACAGAAACTTCGTTTCAATATTTCATCGACTGAAACTGGATGCTTTTAGAACTAAATATAGCTCTGCAACAAAATGCATATGCGGGGAAACAAAATTGACAAGAGATCATGTTTTGTTCGAATGTGTGTCTCTCAAGGCATTTCTGCCATATTTATCAGGCATGTCTGTGACAGATATTTTTTTCTGATATTGATTTAGCTTTGAACGTTACTTTCTGCTTGATTTGTAGTCCAGTCAGGTATTTGCTTTAATCTGATATTGACAGTGTGTGTAGGTTTGTTTGTTTTATTCGTTTGTCTGTCTGATTGTTTTCTGATGTTATGTACACCACCCTCCGCTCACTCCCAGCCCCACCCCGTCCCTACACACACACACACACACACACACACACACACACCACACACACACACACAACACACACACACACACACACACACACACACACACACACACACACACACACACACACGTGTATGCAACATGAACAAACTCTATCTCCCTCTATTTCCCTATCTCTCCTTTCTTGTCTAATATCACATAGTTTGTGAAAAGACGTAAAATTAAAGTACTGCTACTACTACTACTACACACACAGACACATACACACAAACACACACACACACACACACACACACACACACACACACACCCACACACAGAAAGAGAGAGAGAGAGAGAGAGAGAGAGAGAGAGAGACGAGAGGAGAGAGAGAGAGAGAGAGAGAGAGAGAGATAGGAAGAGAGAGAGTGTGAGAGAGAGAGAGAGACAGAGACAGAGACAGACAGACAGACAGACAGACAGACAGATAGACAGACAGAAAGACAGACAGAGAGACAGAGAGAATGAGGCACAGACAGACACACTTGAGATCAGGAACACAGACACAGACACAGACACAGGCACAGGCACAGACACAGGCACAGACACAGACACAGGCACAGACACAGACACATGCAAAGACACAGACACAGACACAGGCACAGACACAGACACAGGCACAGACACAGGCACAGACACAGGCACAGACACAGGCACAGGCACAGGCACAGGCACAGACACAGGCACAGACACAGGCACAGGCACAGGCACAGGCACAGGCACAGACACAGGCACAGGCACAGGCAAAGGCACAGACACAGGCACAGGCACAGACACAGGCACAGACACAGGCACAGACAGACAGGCACAGACACACACAGCAGGCACAGACACAGGCACAGACACAGGCACAGACACAGGCACAGACACAGGCACAGACACAGGCACAGGCACAGACACGGACACAGACACAGGCATAGACACAGGCACAGGCACAGGCACAGGCACAGACACAGGCACAGGCACAAACACAGACACAGACAGAGACACAGGCACAGACACAGGCACAGACACAGGCACAGGCACAGGCACAGACACAGCACAGACACAGGCACAGACACAGGCACAGGCACAGACACAGGCACAGACACAGGCACAGGCACGCACGACACAGGCACAGACACAGGCACAGACACAGGCACAGACACAGGCACAGGCACAGACACAGGCACAGACACAGACAACAGGCACAGGCACAGGCACAGACAGACTGGAATACCATCTCCAGATAGTTTCACTGGTCGTGTTGTTAACACTGAAAACAAGACAACCCGGCTAAGCTTCTTGGCTTATTGATGTGTTTACACCAAGGGAACTCAGACTGTCCTCTCCCCCTCCTCCCAAACCCCACCCCCACCCCCGCTCCCAAACACCATCATCACCCCGATTCCCTTAAGTTCCAATCCCTCCACCCCCATCCCCACCCCACCTCTTCTCCCATCTGCTTCTAAATAGAAACGTTACCGGCAGCTCCTCCTCCACCTCCACCACCCACCTCCTCCCCGACCCCCTTCCACCTACCCGGAAAAAACAAATTCTCAACTCCTGGGGTTTTCAGCAGTGTCAAACCTTTCAGACTAAACAAAGTCGCCAATTGTCGTCTCCGTTAAAGCGTGTAGCGGCGGCTCTACTCCAAACTCGCTTCCAATTTTTGGAAAAAGTGGGCAGGGCACACGCGCAGACACACACAGACACAGACACAGACACAGACACACACACACACACACACACACACACACACACACACACACACACAACACACACAAGCACGGACACTCTGACATACATAGGAATGCATGCTCTTACAACCTGACAGACATATAGACACACACACACACACACACACACACACACACGCGCGCGCGCGCGCACGCGCACGCACGCACGCACGCCCCCCACCACGCACGCACGCCGCACACCAACAACACGCACGCACCCCCCACGCGCGCGCGCGCGCGCACACACACAACCACACACACACACACAAACACACCACACACAACACACACACACAACACACACACACGCACGGCACGCACCACGCCGAAAAAACCCGCACGCACGCACGCACCACAAAAAAACACACCAACACACAAGTACCAACCACACACAATACACACACAACAAAACACACCCAACACACACAACCACACACACACACACACACAACACAACACACGCAACACATACACACGCACCACACACATATCACGGCACTAACGCACGTACACACCACGCAAAAAATATTACACACGCAACAATCACACACACACACACACACAACACACCACACACAACACAAAAACACCCACACACCGGCACGCACGCACGCACGAAAGCACTTCCACCAAGACACACACGCACCACGCACGCACACACCACACCACACACACACACACACAACACACAAAAACACACACAAAAACCACACACACACACCACACCACCCCACGCACGACACAACACATACACAGGCACAAGGGCACAACACGCACGCACATAAATGCAAACAATATACACAGCACACAATCAACACCACACACACACACACACACACAACACCACACACACCAATAACAACATACACCCCAACACACACACACCAACAACACACACACACACACACACACACAAAAGACGCACGCACCCACAACAACACCCCAACACACACACACACACACACCACACACACCCACACACCCCACACATACGCACACACGCACGCCGCACGCACGCACGCACGCACGCACGCACGCACGCACCACCACCCGTACACATACACCGCAACACGGCACTCTGACTACTAGAATCTGCCTAAAACCAGAAAGACATATGACAGGGGCACACACACCAACACACACACACACACAACACACCACCACACACACACACCACACAAAAAGCACACACACACACCCCAACACACACAACACACACACACACACACACACACGACACACACATACACACGCACACCACACACACACACACAATTTAACACGGGCACAAACGAACGTACAAAAGCACCACACACATATAACACACGCACACCAAAAACACCCCCCACAACACCCACACAACCACAAACACACACACCAAAACCACACAACACACACCCCAGGCCCCGGGGCACGCACGCAAGCCTTCCACACACGGGACACACCGCACGCGCACACCACACACCACCACCACAAAACCCCCACCACAAACACACACCACACACACACACCACGCACACACACGCACACACACACACACACCACACACACACACACACACACACAACACACACATAACAGGCATGAACCACGTACACCCACCACATGAATGCCAACATTATACACGCGCACCACACACACAACACACACACACACACCACCCCAAACACCACCCCACCACCACACCACCACACACCATACACACACACACCACACCACACACACACACACACACACACCACACACACATACACACACACACACACCACACACACACACACACACACACACACAACCACAAGCACGCGCGCACACACACACACACAACACCACCACACACACGACGCACGCACGCACGCACGCCGCACGCAGCCACACACACACACACACACACACCGGAACACAACACCGCAAGCCGGACACTCTGACATACATAAGAATGCTGCTCAACAACCTGAAAGACATATAGACAGGGGCACACACACACACACAAACACACACACACACACCCCACACACACACACACACACCACACACACAACAACACCACACACACACACAACCACACACACCCCTAATTACACACACACACCACAACCACACACACACCCCACACACACACACACACCCCACAACACACACACACCACACGCGCGCACACTGCACACCCACACACAACATACACCACTCACACACACACACCACACCACACGCACACCAACACGCACACACACACACTTACACAGACGCAAGCACAAGCATTTTCTTCTCTCACTCTCTCTCTCCCTCCCCCTCTCTCTCTCTTTTCCCCCTCTCTCTCTCTCCCTTTCCTCACACACAGAAAGCATGCACCACAATTCCATACACTACAAGACACCCCCCCCCCCCCAACAACACAGACACACAGCCCCACACACCCGCACGCACGCACGCACGCACCGCACGCACGCACGCACGCCACACACACACACACACACACACACACACACACACACACCCAC
>JAFLJL010001449.1:7500-12500 GCA_018398815.1 Conus ventricosus | reverse complement strand
GCGACATCTCACAGGAACCAGTGTCGATCTTGCAGCTTCTCAGAAGCCGAACTCTAGAATACATCGCGTTGAACGGCTCAGATCTGCAGGGAGCCTGACGTGGTGCCTGCCACCAGAGCACCTGTTCCCTGCCTGCCCTTGATTAACACGACACCAGCTGACCAGACACGAGTACTCAGTCATGACTCTGAGAGTTGGCTCCTGTTCCAGAAGCACATCAAGACAGGTCAGCTGACCAGCAAATCTCCACGGTCAGTCGACATTCTTCTCGCCACTCCCGATTTCATCAAGAAGGTAACGGCATTTTTTTTTTTTTTTGGCTGTGCCATGTTCTGTGCCACCTTACTGGCATTGCATCCATGCCGCTCATTCCGACCCCCGTCCACAGCCACAGCCCGGCCCGGCCCTCCGCAGCCCCGGGCACCGGTAATCCACAGGGAGCAGTCAGTGTCAAGTCGTCAAGAGGCAACCCACCTGAGGAGATCCTGCACTTCCTACCGAGTCACTTCGGTGGTGTTCGGTGGCGCCTGTTCTGATCCAACATACGCAGGACACGACCTTCGGCGCGGTAGGACCATTCTTGGCTTCACACATTGTGTGAGGAATCCCGTCTTCTATGAATCCCGTCTTCTATGCTGTCCTCTTCCGGCTGACAGCTGCCTCAACACTGTTCTGTATGGAACGTTAGGATTAAGTCGGGAAGATGACAGAGGGCAAGACACTAACTTCTGACTTTCCACCATCACCCTCTGCCTAGCGAAGACCTTCTCGGCATAGTCGTGGACAGCAATGAAGCCAGCAACACGACAGGCACGGCGGAGCCAGTGACTGACCTCTCTGCCGATGGCTGGGTGACCAGGGCCTGCATCCAGCAAGTGGTCCAGTCAGCGCTGCACTTCATGCCGCCCTTCCCTCGGCCAGTCACGAGCTCCTCAACATCCTCCTCATCTCCACAGTGGACCACGTCCTTCCCTACGCTGTGGCTGCTCACCGACACCGCCGTGCATGGAACGGTCTTCACGATACGCCCGACTTAACACTCCCTGTCCCACCACCACCACCACCACCACCACCTCCCCTCCTCCTCAAACCCAGCATCACTTGAGGTATGGCACTATGGCTGAGAAAGAGAGAGAGAGAGAGAGAGAGAGAGAGAGAGAGAGAGAGAGAGAGAGAGAGAGAGACAGACAGACAGACAGGCAGACAGACAGACAGACAGACAGACAGACAGACAGACAGAAGGAGAGAGAGACAGACAGACAAACAGACAGACTGAGAGAGAGAGAGAGAGAGAGGAGAGAGAGAGAGAGAGAGAGAGAGAGAGAGACAGAGAGAGAGACAGAGAGAGAGAGACAGAGAGATAGATGGAGAGAGAGACAGACAGACAGACAGACAGACAGACTGAGAGAGAGAGAAACAGATAGACAGACAGACTAAGAGAAAGAGAGACAGGGAAAGAGAGAGAAAAGAGAGAGAGGAGGAGGAAGAAGAGAAGAGACAGAGAGAGAGAGAAACAGATAGACAGCGAGATAAGAGAGACAGGACAGAAAGAAAAAGAGAGAGAGAGAGAGAACGACCGAGAGAGAGACTAGACAGAGACAGACAGATAGAGAGAGAGAAACAGACTGAGAGAGAAAGGGAGAGAACAGACAGACAGACAGGAGAGAGAAACGACTGAGAGAGAGAGCAGAAGCGAGAGAGAGAGAGAGAGAGAGAGAGAGAGAGAGAGAGAGAGAGAGAGAGATGAGAGAGAGAGAGAGAGAGAGAGAGAGAGAGAGGAGAGAGAGAGAGAGAGAGGAGAGAAGAGAGAGAGAGGGAAGAGAGAGAGAGAGAGAGAGCATATTGCTTATAGCCCAGCCGATCCCAAAGGGTCATATCACGGCTATCACCGCGTTGATTTCAACTCGCAAGTCGTTGCAAATAAACAAGCAAACAAATAAACAAAGAACAAACACGTTCACACAACTCTTTAAAATACACGTTCTAAAAGCACACCAGAAATGGCGTTAAAAATCCTTCTTCCCTACAATGTTCGATCAGATGAAAAATGTTGGCCCCTCTGTTTATATGGCTAAGAAGCTGATAGCATTAACAAGTCACCACCATCCAGTACTGTGGCAGAAGCTATTAGCATGAACAAGTCATTGCCATCCAGTACTGTGGCGGCAGGTGTTTGGTTTCACAGTTTGCACTGTGGGTCCTTCCTTTACAGTTGTGTCTGGGAGGCAGCATGCTAGATAGGGAACCGAACCCCGAACCCCATGGAGGACATGCTGTGCTTGTACAGACGGAGCCGTTTGTCGCAACACATGCACCACCAAACCAGCTGATGTTGATGACAACAGACGAAGAATGTGTCAATCAAATCAAATCAAATGGTGTTGCTCGAAGCCCTAATACCTCAAAAGCCATACCAGAGCTGAAACACTATACCACAAGAAAGAAAAAAAAAAGACAGAGAACAAAGTGAGAACATTAAAATGCAAAGTTAAAGCTTAATACCAGTTGTTGTTTTTTTCATCAAAACACCTGCAAAAAAAGAGAACCAGTCACACTCAAGTTCAAATCAAAGCTTCTTAAAAACACCGATTTGTTTAATTAAAAACAAACAAACAAACAAACAAACAAACAAACAAACAAACAAACAAACAAAAAAACCCAATCCAGGGGAACATCCCGGGAAGAGGGTGTAAAGGCGAGACGTTAGAAGGTCCTGGTGAACAGCAAGTCAACCGACGACGATGACGAAGACAACGATGGTGACCTGACTAGGGGTGGATGAGGAATGGAGAGGGGTGTGTAGGGGGTATGGTGGTGGTGGTGTAGTGTGTGTAGGGGGTATGGTGGTGGTGGTGTAGTGTGTGTAGGGGGTATGGTGGTGGTGGTGTAGTTGTGTTAGGGGGTATGGTGGTGGTGGTGTAGTGTGTGTAGGGGGTATGGTGGTGGTGGTGTAGTGTGTGTAGGGGGTATGGGGGGTGGGGAGGGGTGTTGAGGGGGTATGGTGGTGGTGGTGTAGTGTGTGTAGGGGGTATGGTGGTGGTGGTGTAGTGTGTGTAGGGGTATGGTGGTGGTGGTGTAGTGTGTGTAGGGGTATGGTGGTGGTGGTGTAGTGTGTGTAGGGGTATGGTGGTGGTGGTGTAGTGTGTGTAGGGGGTATGGTGGTGGTGGTGTAGTGTGTGTAGGGGGTATGGTGGTGGTGGTGTGTAGTGTGTGTAGGGGGTATGGTGGTGGTGGTGTAGTGTGTGTAGGGGGTATGGTGGTGGTGGTGTAGTGTGTGTAGGGGGTATGGTGGTGGTGGTGTAGTGTGTGTAGGGGGTATGGTGGTGGTGGTGTAGTGTGTGTAGGGGTATGGTGGTGGTGGTGTAGTGTGTGTAGGGGGTATGGGGGGTGGGAGGGTGTTGAGGGGGTATGGTGGTGGTGGGTAGTGTGTGTAGGGGTATGGTGGTGGTGGTGTAGTGTGTGTAGGGGGTATGGTGGTGGTGGTGTAGTGTGTGTAGGGGGTATGGTGGTGGTGGTGTAGTGTGTGTAGGGGTATGGTGGTGGTGGTGTAGTGTGTGTAGGGGGTATGGTGTGGTGGTGTAGTGTGTGTAGGGGGTATGGTGGTGGTGTGTAGTGTGTGTAGGGGGTATGGTGGTGGTGGTGTAGTGTGTGTAGGGGGTATGGTGGTGGTGGTGTAGTGTGTGTAGGGGGTATGTGGTGGTGGTGTAGTGTGTGTGGGGGTAGGTGGTGGTGGTGTAGTGTGTGTAGGGGGTATGGTGGTGGTGGTGTAGTGTGTGTAGGGGGTATGGGGGGTGGGGAGGGGTGTTGAGGGGTATGGTGGTGGTGGTGTAGTGTGTGTAGGGGGTATGGGGGTGGGGAGGGGTGTTGAGGGGGTATGGTGGTGGTGGTTGTAGTGGTGTAGGGGTATGGGGGTGGGGAGGGGTGTGAGGGGTATGGTGGTGGTGGTGTAGTGTGTGTAGGGGGTTGGTGGTGGTGGTGTATGTGTGTAGGGGTTGGTGGTGGTGGTGTAGTGTGTGTAGGGGTATGGTGGTGGTGTAGTGTGTGTAGGGGTGGTGGTGGTGGTGTAGTGTGTGTTGGGGGTATGGGGGGGGGGAGGGGTGTTGAGGGGGTATGGTGGGGGGGTAGTGTGTGTAGGGGTTGGTGGTGGTGGTGTAGTGTGTGTGGGGGTTGGTGGTGGTGGTGTAGTGTAGGTGTAGGGGGTGGGGGGTGGGGTGTGAGGGGGTATGGTGGGGGGTGTAGTGTGGGTAGGGGGTATGGTGGTGGTGGTGTAGGGGTGGGGGTTGGGGGTGGGGGGGTGTGAGGGGTGTATGGGGGGTGGGGAGGGGTGTTGAGGGGTATGGTGGTGGGGTGTAGTGTGTGTAGGGGGTATTGGGGGTGTGTGTGTGGGGGTATGGGGGTGGGGAGGGGTGTTGAGGGGGTATGGGGTGGTGGTGTAGTGTGTGTAGGGGGTATGGGGGGTGGGGAGGGGTGTTGAGGGGGTATGGTGGTGGTGGTGTAGTGTGTGTAGGGGGTATGGGGGGGGGAGGGGTGTTGAGGGGTATGGTGGTGGTGTGTAGTGTGTGTAGGGGGTATGGTGGGTGGGGAGGGGTGTTGAGGGGGTATGGTGGTGGTGGTGTAGTGTGTGTAGGGGTATGGTGGGTGGGGAGGGGTGTTGAGGGGGGATATGGTGGTGGTGGTGTAGTGTGTGTAGGGGGTATGGGGGTGGGGAGGGGTGTTGAGGGGGTATGGTGGTGGTGGTGTAGTGTGTGTAGGGGGGGTTATGGTGGTGGTGGTGTAGTGTGTGTAGGGGGTTATGGTGGTGGTGGTTGTAGTGTGTGTAGGGGGTATGGGGGGTGGGGAGGGGGTGTTGAGGGGGTATGGTGGTGGTGGTTGTAGTGTGTGTGTAGGGGGTATGGTGGTGGTGGTGTAGTGTGTGTAGGGGGTATGGGGGGTGGGGAGGGGTTGTTGAGGGGGTATGGTGGTGGTGGTGTAGTGTGTGTAGGGGGTTGGTGGTGGTGGTG
>JAFLJL010001448.1:36514-64237 GCA_018398815.1 Conus ventricosus | reverse complement strand
CTTGATGTAAAAGCTTAGCTGTTATTGTTTGATTAATACATAATGACTCTTTGTACTATCTGCAAACAGTATCAAGTCTACATGTTTGTTAAGCGATTCTCCCAAAGTAGGAGCGTTGGGAGAAATCCTTAGAGGGACTAGATTATCTACTAACAGACCATGTGTATACGCGTACGGTGATTGGTTTGTTTTGCTCTTCAAACTGAGATATACTTCTATACTCACTGGAAAGGTTATGTTATCAAAGTTCAGCTCTTGCTTATATTGTTCATAATGGGAAACTCTGCTTGCATGATTTTAACAGGATGTAAATGCGCTAATTTAGTTAGTTAGTTAGTGTTTATAGGGTCCAGCGGACTATAGGAGCCAAATCGGGACCTCAGCTATCATATCTGAGTCTCTTGATACAAATACTCACACTAGTATTAACACGTCACTTAAAATTTATGAGGACAAAAGCACAATTATCTTTTCAACTCCTTCGACACCTGTATACATTAATAAAACCCTATATTTTATAATATAAGTTTACCTCTTTCAAAAAGAAAAAATAAGGTCCACTGAAATCTCACGAAAAAGAACCGATAAATCACTGGTGGAAAAGAACTTCTCTCTGATACACATCAAATCAGCACATTCTGTCAAAATGATTAACACTGAACAAGCTGTCACACGCAACACACCATGTGGGGGTCTTCCCTTCTGAATATCCAACTGTGCGTTATATAGCTGTGCCCAATATGTAACCGTGACAAAATCGATTCCTCTTTACGGTTACGTACCACCGATGGGAAAGGATTGGTTAAATCTGGGCAAATTTAAACAATTTATTATGAATTTGATTACACATTCACTCTGCCACAGTTCACGACAATACAAACTGGATTTATGACGTAGATCAGAGTGAGGAACAAACTGCATAGGCCTCCTGGAAAGACTTGCACCGAGAGCTTGTTTGGCTGCTTTGTCCACCACTGAGTTACCATAGATTCCCATGTGACTGGGGACCCACAAGAAAACTATATGCTTTCCCGAAGAGACAAGCTGAGTTTTGAAGATCATGAATATCCGCTAATACTGGATGTGATACTTCTCTTGTCGACAAAGCCGACAATGCCGACAATGAATCCGATAAATAAGGAAATCATTCTGATCTGATCTGGACACCGCAATGAGGGCCCGATTTAAAGCCTTCAGTTCAGCAGTGTAAACAGATGACCAATCCCGCAATCTTAACAAAGTAGGCTCCTGAAAATCGTTTATCACCCACAATGGCAGCTGCAGCCCTCTCACCCTTTCTTAGAACCATCAGTAAAAATCTTGATAAAATCTTTATAAAGTTCACATTGCCCCAAAATAAAGTTGTTTATATGCAACACTCGAGGTGACCTCCTTTCGAAATTGAGTTAAATATAAATTAATCTCTGGATTGGCGACTTTCCAAGGAGGTAAATCAGTCTGTAATGGACCATCATCAACAGCTTTAAAGGTTAAATGCCAGCTCCCCCCGAAAAGGGGGAAAAATACAAAACCCCCCAGTAAAAAATCGCAAAAACGCACCACTTAAAACCCCTTTTTGTCAAAATTTATTTTTTTTAAGACTGCCCGTTTTAACTTTTAACTTTTTTGGGAAAGAGGAAGGTAGAATTCCCAACTTTTAGGATAGAACTTTGTTTGCCTCAATCTATTTAAAGGCCCTGTCCCTTCAGACCAGCCAAAACCCCCTTAAACCTTTGCCTCCCCCCCACTTGCAGGGTTTTAAACTGAGAAAGGGCATGTAATCACCCAATCATTTTTGGTCGCGATAGTAATAACTTCTTTTTTTTAAAAGGGGTTAAAACCAAATTGCTTGTTACTATCATCAGGGGGTTTTAAAAATTTCAATCGGGAAAGGGGCCCAACACCCTTTTACTGGGGCTCCATCTGAAGAAATTCTGGGATTTTAGAGATACCCAATGTGTCAGTTTTCCCTTAACTTTTGTAGGGAAATTTTGGAAGTCAGGGTCTACTTCACTAAACGTTTGTTTAATTGGGTTTGTCATTTAACCATTAAATGTATATAAAAGTAATTAAACGGCTTTTTATTCTTCCCCCAACCCGCTTGCAAAACTTCAAGACCCCCGTTTTTTTTTTAAAATTTAACACCGCAAACCTACTTTTTCGAACTAATAAGTCAATTTTCATCATTTTTGATTTTTTCGTAAAATTTTATTTTCCTTTATGATCTTTTATTATATTTTTTTACATCATTCTAAAAAACCCAAATTTAAACTAAAATAATTTTTTAATTTACTTTCATTGTTTCGTAAAATTTTTTCATTACAAATTCTTTAAATCGATTCACTGAGTTTGGCAGCCCCTTTTTAAAATCTAAAAAAAAAAAAGAATAATTGTAAAATTTTAGCTGTTATTTTAAGTCATTTCTAAGTTTGTTATACAGGTTTTTTAATCCCTTGTGCTAAACTTTCCTTTAATGCTTGACTGTATGATTTACAACAAGCATTCATTATGAATAAACCGCAGTATGTGTCGGGTCCATTTTGATCATTTTTTTTGAAGAGAGATTGCAAACATGCTTCAGACCACTGTAAAGAATAGCTTCAGAGGTAAACATTAGAGTACATTATCAAACGTAACTGAAGCAATTCTTACAATAGAGTTTTCAAAATCATTTTCCCCACAATCCCATCAACATCTGCTGCTCTGCCATCGTTCAATGACTACCCTGCAGCAAAAGCTTCATTCTTTGTTCTGTCTCAGTTCACCTGACGCAAGCCGTCGTCATCCTGTTCATTAGGTTTGCTGGTAACATTATTTGGAAAACTGTCCGAATTGGACTTAGAACATTTGGGAAAATGGGTTAACCGCGGTTTCTTATTACTTTATTACTGTAGACATTTTAGAAATTAAACGTCCCAGCTTCTTTCAAATTCTGTTGGGTTATGATCACTTGCATAATCATGCATTCCATGTTGACATATGGCAGGTTTTTCTTTTTTTTTTTTAATCATTAGGAACACTGTACATTCCCTTCGTTTCTGATTATATATGTGATTATTAATGCGACGCCATCATCCCCATAATACTGTTTCACATCGTTTCTGAGTTCCTTTCTGTGCTGACTACTTTCTTAGTCAAGCCAAGGGTGTCTGAAAGAGCTTCGTTGATGTCGACGTTAATCAAGGAAAATGCTTCTTCTAAGGGTTTTTTTTTTTTTTTGGGGGGGGGGGGGGGGATATCTTCGAATTTAATTGTTCCCACACACTTTTTCTCAGCTTAAAACTACTCCCATTTACAATAACATTTTTGTCAACATTCACCTCAGCACGGCTTCAACAGCGGCCTATGTTTCATCCTATTTATGGCCTGGCATTTATTGAAACACAAACTTCAATAAACGTCTTGACAAAATAACGGCTCTAGGACATTGCCACCTGGACATTTGCCACCCGGACTTATGCCATCGGATTTATACCACCCCAGGACATTTGCCACCCGGATGTTTACCACCCGGACTTTTGCCAACATAGGACATGTGCCACCCCAGGACATTTGCCACCCGGATGTTTACCACCTGGACTTTTGCCAAACATGGGACATGTACCACCCCGGGACATTGCCCCCCGGATTTTACCCCCCGGGAAATTTTTTGCCAACATAGGACATGGTCCCAAACCCCCGGAAAATTTCCCAACCCTGCCCAATCCCAAAAGGAAAACCTGCCGAATAAAACAGGGCCCATATTTCCCACCCCCCCGGGGTTACTGGTACGCTCCCCACCAACCCACCCCCCTTTACTTTTAAAACAAAAAAATACAAAAACCGGGACACAACAACCCCCAACCCCCCTTCTAGCTCCCTATCACCTACCCAAAAACCCCCCCAAAAGAAACCCCGCATCTCCACCAAATGTGGGGTTTTCCGCTAAGCCGGCCCCTCCCCACCCCCCCCAGGGCCCTTTTTTTACACACTAGAGCAGAAACCGAACATTTAACCAGCTTTAAAATTTAAACGCACTTCTTTATTTCCCACACACACTATGGCGCCACCACTCACGTCCATCCAACCCCACCCCGGGGTATCCCCTTCTTTACTGACCCACACTATCCTGAAACCCCCCTAAAATTTTTTAAAACCTATGCTAAGCCCCAGTTGCAGAATTTTCCCCTCGACCCAGGGACGCGAGATACCCCGCACCCGTGGGGGGCCCAAATACTGGGGGAAAAGGGAAAAACCCAAAGGGGACCTAATCTCTAAACTACAAAACCCCCACACCTCCCCCCAACCCACCCTTCTTTTTTTGCCCCGGGACCACTACCCACTGGTCACTGCTTTCCCTAATGGAGGCAGGGGACAAGTTCCTGCCCCTGTGCTGGCCACTACGCCCCAAAAAGGGGCAGTACTACATCCCTAACCCACCCCTTTAACGTACCCCCTTCTACAAAAACCTTGGGAAAAACCTTTCCCGGCCCGGAGAGCTCCACCCTCGGCGTTTGAAATTTGGCCCCCTCAAGGCGACACCTCCCGGGGGAAAGACTCTGCACTCGGCGCTGACCGTGGCCTCCCACACCCCGACTCCCCGAAGACTCTAAAACCCCCGGGCTGCCGTGGCTTCCCCCCGCAGTCCGACTCCTCCCCGCCTGGGCACGACACCTAACGCACCCCAGCGCCCTCGACGAGCCCGGGGGGCTCGATGGACGCCTCCTCCCTAAAGGGCCCCCCCCCGCTGGACCCTGAGGGTGAGGGAAATTCGGGGTGCGGCGCCCTTCAAGGACGCCCCAAACGGGGAAAAGAGCAACAGGTGGCTGGAGAACCCCCGGAAGAACCCCGGTAGGGGGGGGGAAGCTCCCCCACAGAGGGCCAGGCCTGGATTGGTTCCCCCTCCCCCGGGGAAAAAGCAGCGGGCAACGGGACACCACCGTTTCCCCTTTTGCCGGCACCCCCGGCCCACCCGGGACTGCGGTTTTCTGGCCCCCCCTCAGGAGGGGGACAGGATACCTCGACACAACGTAGGCCACTACGTAATGTTGCACTACCCGATCATAAAGGCCCTTTTGGTACCTGGAAAATTTTTTAACTCCCCCATTTTCCCTTGCCTACCTCCCACCGGGAATGAGAGTGACCACTTAAATTTTCCCGAATACCCCCTCCAAAAACCCGTTATTTTGGGGGTTTTTCAGTTTCCTTTTCCCTGCCAACCTTTTCAACACCCATTAAAACAATATTCTCTCTGAAAAAACTACCAAACCCCCCTAAATTAGGGACTGCACACAATTCCGGAGAAAT
This sequence comes from Conus ventricosus, assembly GCA_018398815.1. Classification (NCBI taxonomy): domain Eukaryota; kingdom Metazoa; phylum Mollusca; class Gastropoda; order Neogastropoda; family Conidae; genus Conus; species Conus ventricosus. The sequence goes on along the minus strand of JAFLJL010001448.1, from coordinate 58,951 downwards.
AACCCCAAAATCAAAACCCCAACCAACAGGGAAACCTCCAGGGGCCCCCCTTAAAAAAAAATACAAAATTTAAACTAGGAAATGGGCAATTTCCCCAAGGGAAAATTGTTTCCACAGGGTTAACAGAAAATAATACCCCACTCTAAAAAAAACAACAACAACTTTTTCACTTTTTAGAAGTTCCATTCTAGCATTTTCATAAAGAAAAACAGCTCGCACCCACAACCCTTTCCAAATTCTTACCCTCTTTGCACTGTAAATTTATAATCCTATATCAACAAACATGTTTTTTTTTCCCCAAATTTTTCCCCCCATCCAGCCCCCCACTCTAAAGATCTCTTGTCAGATAACCCATGGGCAAACTTTTTTATCCCAACACAACCATATTTAAACAATTTACATGCGGGCCACATCCCCCGGGCTTTTTTCTATCAATTTGCGAGCTACCCCCCTTAAATTTTTCCCTTTCCCCATTTTTTCCCGATTTATTAAAATTCAAAAGGGGGACCATCTCCGGCCCCAAAAAATTTTTTTTTCCCAAACCCCTTTTCTGTCAAAAAACACATACATCCCTGAAAATTTGGACGACTGCCCTTTAAACTTAAAAAAACAAATTTCTAACCATATGGACTCACGGTCCTGTCCCAAAACGCGTACTTTCACAGATAAGTCTGCACGCGCACGACCCCCGCGTCGAAAACCCATGCCCTCGAAACGAAAGTAAAAAGGGCCACCAATAAAATTTAAATTTTCACGACCTTACCCCAGTATAAACCCCCGACTCCCCCAATTTAGCCTTGGTTTTTTTTTTTTTAACTGCACATTTAACTGTTTCCAATGCTGTGAAACAACTCCAAAAATCGTTAATCAGTTTCTACGAAATATCCTTTTTACAAAAAGAAATTGACCCACAACCCCTTTTTACGACTCACGGAACATCTGCACCTGCCCACACTATGATCCTCAACAAATGCAACCTGTATTCCCCCTGAAAAAAAACATGAAATAATCAAAAACCAATATTTTCCCCAAAACCGTCCACCCCCCCGGTTTTTATATCAAACCCCCAAATTTTTCTCCCAAAATGTCAAGGACAACAAACTCGGGAAACCCCACTATGTACACTCCTTTACAGTATACAGAAAAGAGGAAACCCAAAAACCCGGGGCTGACAATTTAAATCACAAACCCAAAACACATATACCAGAAAACCAGTATACGCAACAAACAAAATTTAAAAACAAAAACATAAAAAGGAAAAACTACATACAACTCCCAAATACAAACAACATGACGAACAACGCCCCCTAAACCAACGAATCCCCAAAACCTGGACAGAAGCTTTTCAACCACACCAGTCTCAACGGGCCTGAAGTGGCTCCCAAAAAGAGACACACAAAACCCCGGCAAAATTACAAGACACGACGAACCAAAAACACCACAAACTTAAGGATAAACCAAACCTACAAAACAGACGATCAACCACCCCCTTCTTTTACCCAAGGGGGGGGGGGGTTCAAGTGGGGGCCAACAAGACGACACAGACTCGGCACGGGCCAAAGGGCACACCAGCCCCGACGGGGACCTGGCACTAACTATGACTCGAAATCATCAGCTGGGATAAGGGGCGCGCCGCCGAAACACAAGGGGCGCCCAAATTTTCCCGACGAACCCCAGGGACCGAAGTGAAGCTCCCCCAAAATTGCATTCCCCCTCGGGTTTCAGACTCAAGCGAACTCAACTCACAACACTAAACGCGATTGGCCCAAGCACGTATCCTCCCCCGGGAGCTGACACGCCGGCCCAAAAGGGACTAGTTTTTTCTCGTGAAAAAACCACGAAAAATTTCCCCAAAAACAACTCACAGATTTGACAACCCCCAAAACCCAGCCGTTTTCCCCGGCCCGCCTTCTCTGGTGAAAGAACCAAAGTAAAAAAGGGGGAAAACAATGGGAAACAAAACCCAAACCCCCCGCTTTCATCCCTTCAAAAAGTCAAGTTTGGAAACTAAAAAAAAAATTTGAAATTTTTAAATTTCCCCCCAGCCCCCAACCCTAGCCAAACCTTCCCCTTTAAACCCAAAAACCCCCAATCTTACACACGACACTCGCACACACACATATACCCCAAAATGCACACGCACACGCTATTTCTGAACCCATTCTCCAAACCCGGGAAAGGGCTAAATTTAGTACGCCGATCGGTGAAAAGGCGTACAAAATTGGAAGTCCCCCAGGGCCGTTTTTGAAACCAGTATACATGTAACCCCAAAAACGGAAGCATCGAAAATTTCATTTTGATTTACTTTTTAAAATGTCTTTTCGGGACTGTCTCTACAAAATTTTTATTCACGAATGAAAAAAAAATGACCTTTTCAAAGGGACTCGAACTTTGGGGTTACATACCTGACAAACCTTTTTTGGGTGAAAAAAAAGAAGCCCCCTTTATTTTTTAAATGGGGGGAAGACGTTGCCGGTGAATTTCCGTGCCGCTCTCTAAAAATTATCATTTGCTTCCTCGGGATGGAGTCCGTTTCTAGAAAGACCCAAAAACTTCTCAAAGGCCATGTTCATATGAATCCTCCCCTTTTTTTTGGTCAACAACACAAAAACGCGGGGGGAAAAACTCGCCCCTTTTGCAGAAAGACTATGTACATTTTGGACCCGGGGAAAAAACTGTTCGGGGACAGTCTTAAATGTCCCCACTGAAAAACCAAAACGGGCGACGCCAATAAGCCCCTGCTGGCCATCCCGCTCATAAGTTGAGGATCCCCCTTGGTTTTTCCCTTTCCCCAAATTGTCTTTTTTTTAACCTCAAGAAGAGACCACCTTGGGTAAACCGGGAAATCTGGGGGAATTACTATGGCGGCAGCTTTTGGGGTACGGCATTCGATTCCCCACTTTTGCTATTGGACGGATATTTCACAAAACGTTCTCACAGCAACCTTTCTCCCCTCGCTGCGTCTGAGGGTTTTAACCAAAACCTTGTTATGATTTGCGGTGGCGTTTCCCCCGTTTCTTTTGCTTTTTGGGTTTTCATGTTTCCCCCGGGGGCTAAATTTCATTTTTGCTCCCATTGCAGCGTGAGTGTGCCATTGATTTGAATCGATTTAATCTTTTTCCCCTGCAGAGGGCATTTCGCTTTGCTGTTTTTTCTCCCCTTATTTTCACATTCCTTTATTCTTTCCCTTTCTGAAAAATTTTTTGAGTTTTACATGGGCAAAAACCTTCTTTAAAGAATTTTTTCTGCCGCCCGGGTTGTTGCGATAAACCCTCCATAGTTGGGGAAATGCATTCAGCAACTAAAACAAAATACCCCGGATTCTTGGAATCATGTTGGTCAGACGTGAGTTGTCTAACGAAAGCCCCCCAAAAAACCCATTTTTAAAATTTAAAAATTTGTGGGGAAATTTTGGGGGAAAAATTAACCACCCAAAAAATTTTTAAATTAAAGCTACCATTAAATGTAAGAATAATATGTTACTTGGTGAAATATTTTAAATCGCTTATTTATAAAAAAATTTACAATTATAAAGGGGGTTGAGCGAAAAAAAACCTCGGGTCTATGTTTCCAAAAATTGAGAAATCTTTTCTGGGAATTATGTAAGGGGCGGGGGAAACTGTGTTTCATCAAACCCCAAAATTTTTTGAATCACTGACAGGGGAAATGTGTGAGAGAACGAGAGCCTCTTTTCTTGGAATCAGCGGACAGAAAAGGGGGTTGATGTGTGTGGTGTGTGTGTGTGGGGGGGGGGGGGGGGGGGGGGGGGGGGGGGGAAGGGTTTTTCAAACCAACATCACTTGTTTGGTGGAGGGTTTTGGGTTTAGGATCCCAAAGGAGATGTTTGTTGCTTTTTTGTTGGAACTTGTTTCCCCAATATTCTGGGGTTTGGGCCCTTTTTAAAATTTTATATGATATGAAAAAAAACACCAAAAAGAGACATTAAAAAAACTTTAAAACTTTCAAAGGGATCCATTTCATGCATTTTGAATATCTGTCTACTTTATCATCCTTCCTTCCAGACCCCCCCCCCCCTCCCTTTTCTCCCCCGCTTTTTCCACACAAAAGGGCATGCGCTACATTCGTGCCCACAAAAATTTTCGGTTTTGTTGAGAAAAAAGAAAGAAAAAAAAGGGAAGAAAAGAGAAAGAAAAAAAAGAAAGAGAAAGAAAAAAATAAAAGAAAAAAGAAAGAAAAAAAGCAGAGAAAGAAAAAAAAGAAAGAAAGACAAAGAAAGAAAGACAGAGAAAGAAAAAAGAAAAAAAAAGAAAAACAAAGAAAGAAAAAAAAAGGGGACAAAGGAAAGAAAAAAAAAAGAAAAAAAGACAGAGAAATTGTTGTGTGTGGGGGGGGGGGGGGGGAAATTGCAGTTTTAAACCCCAAAACATCACGCCCATAAAAAGGGTTTGCAAAAATTTCCCATTTCAAATTTTCAGGGGAAATTTCTTGATTTGCCAAAATTTTCGGGAAAAAATTTGGGGGGGGTTAAACACCCCAAAAGGGCCCAACTGCCCGGGGTGGAAACATCCAGGCGGCAAATGTCCTGGGGGGGGCCCCAAACATGCCCTTTATTTTTGGCAAAATTTCCCGGGGGGGCAAAAAATTGGGGTTTGGAAAATTGTCCTGGGGTGGTAAAAATGCCTATTTTTGGAAAAAGCCCGGGTGGTAAACACCCGGGGTGGCAAATGTCCTGGGGGGTACATGTCCTATTTTGGGCAAAAGCCCGGGGTGGTAAACACCCGGGTGGCAAATGTCCTGGGGGGACATGCCCTTATTTTGGGAAAAACCAGGGGGGGTTAAACATCGGGTGGAAAATGTCCGGGGGTGGAAACGTCCTATTTTGGGCAAAAGGGGGGTGGAAAAACATCCGGGTGGGCAAATTCCGGGGGGTGGTTTTTAAACCCGATGGCAAAAGTCCGGGGGGAAAAAGTCCAGGCCCCCCAAATGCCCCCAGAGCCGTCGCACACAGGGGACCTCTCCTATCAGCTTGCGCCCCGCGACCCTGGGCCCCCCGGGGGAACCCTTTTCCGAGGCGTGGGGGGGGGCACGGGGTGATGACTCGGGGCCAAATCACCGCCCGTCACCGATCAGATGGGGACTCGTGGCGTTAGCTTCCCCCCCCCACTACCGTCCGCTGTCCCCCCCCCCTCCCCCCCAACCGGGGTCCCAGTGCAGCCACCCCTGGACACGAGGAGCGTCATCACTGGTGGAAAGGGGTTTTGGGCAGTCTTTGGTGGGGCTCCCCATGGGGCCACAACTCCGGGTCAGGGACGAAAGGGATCGACTGGTCGGGTCTGCGCCCCCACCCCCCTGGGGGGAACCACCCCCATCGACTGTCGCCGTTTCCCCCAGGGGTTTTCAGGACTTGGGGGGGGGAAATTCTTTCACTCCCCTATTGGGCAACGGGCCGCCGTCCCGTTCCCCCGGGGGGGAAATCGACCAGCGGGGCTAGGGGTTTTAAAAACCCTTTTGGGCCCTTTAGGTGACTCGTCACCGCAACCTTCCCAGTCCGCTTCCAAGGGGGTCCGGGGGGCCCGGGTACCCTTGGGCCCCAACCGGCCAAACCCCGCCATGCAGGGGGCCCGCTTTAACCGCACCCCCGGGGGACCGGAGGCAGTGCTCTCCCCCGGGGGGGGTATGAGACAGCTCGCCTTCTCGCTACCCACCCCATTTTTGCCCCAGGGTTTAACCCGGGCCTCGAGGAAAAACCCTTTCCCCAGGGCCCCCCACAGCCCGCGTACTCCCCCCGGGGGGCCCCGGTTTGGGGGTCCATGCCCAAAAGGAAAAAAAATGGCTTTTTGGGTGAACCCCCCTTCTACTCCATCCCGGGTTTTTCCTGTGGCATCCGGCTTCTTTCAGGGTGGATTTGACCCGGGTCTCCCCCCCTCTTTGGGCCTGTCCGTTTGGCGATCCCCCCGGGCGCTTGCCGAGTATGGGGGCCCCCAGGGGCCCGTCCTCGTATTTCCCCCCCTACCCCAAAGAGGGCGGGACTCCCAAAGCCCCCCTGTCCCCGGGCCCCCCGAAGGGGATCTGAACCTTTTTCCTTCAGGAACACTGCCCCCCAGCCTTTAGGGGCGGGGTTTTGAGGGGTCCCTCCTCCAGTCTGGGGGCCCTTTTTCCCTCTTGGGAAAACTGGGCCCCGATTGTTGTTTTAAAGGGAAACACTCCCCCCCACAACAAATTTTTTCCCCTTTTGCCATTACCCCCGGGGTTTCCCCCCCGGGCCCAAACTATCAGGCCAAGGTAGTCCCCCCCCAACCCCCCTTCCCCTTTTGGGCAGATCGGCACCTTTTTGCCAGGGGGGCACAGGCCTCCCTCGCCGGGGGGGGACTTCTTGTCAGCCCCCAACCAGCCCCCAGTAGGATTTTTTCCCCAAGGACTATGGCAGGGGCCCCCCCATCTTCTCCCTCTTCTCTGCCCAAACCATCAAACCCGGGAAAATTGCCCTTTTCCCCTGCCAACTTCCCGGGTCACTTCCCCCAAACCTTTCCCCTCCCAAGACGGGAAATGCCTCTTGTCTTCAGACGCTGCGACAAATGAACAGACCTTTGCCTGTTTTTGGGGGCCCCCCTGATGCGCTTTCCCTTTTTCACAAGATTTTCGCATCACCTTTCGGTCGGCGGGGCAGCGCAGCCCGGGTCCCCTTTAATTGCCTGTTTGGGAAATGAGAGATGCTGTACTATCACCAAGGGCCCAAACCTCCCGGGGTGCTGTCACGGTCCAAACCCCTCCCCGGCGCTCAAGTCCGGGTTTCAGTGCATCCCCCCGGGAGGACCCGTCGCTGTTTTTGGGGGCTTTTTGACTGCGAAAACCAGGGGAAAGGGCTCCCTCAAAAACCCCATCCCAGGCATCACCTGCCCCCACCGCACGGGGCCCCCCAAACGCCCTAATATCCCCCCTTGCCCCAGACCCGGTCCCCCGGGTAAAATGGGGGGGTCCCCCCCTGGGGACTCCATCCTTATACTCCTATTTCAAAAACGCTCCTATCTCGTCTGGCAAGATCGGGGTTTCCCGTAGAATGAAGCAATCTGTCGAATGGGTTTTTCCCCAAACCGGGCCCCACCTAGCGCGCGCTCGCCTTTTAAGTTTGGGTTTTTCTCAAGGGCCGTCCTAGTTTCCCTAGTCTCGTTTCGCGTTTAAGACCCCGAAATTGCTTCCGCCCTTTTTCCCCTCGGTGCTCAAGGGAATCGAAATGTTTAGGAAATGTGCTTTTTTAGGACCCGGGGGGTTTAAAGGGAAGGCAGTAATGGTTGCTAAGGATCCCCCTTTTAAAAAAACATTACTTTTTTTTTGTTAAGTGTCAAAAGATCACCTCATTTTGGGATCTAAGGGCTCGACAAAAACACACCCTTCTGACTATGGCCACACAAGGAGGCTCATTTTCTTTTTACACGCGCGTTCGTGTTCCAGTCCCTTTTTAAAACGACGGGAGGGAAGTGACACTAGTTTTAACCTCTACCTACCCCCCAAAATCGGGCTCCCAACCCCAGGCCCTGGCCCCAAACCCACACCTCCAAAAATACTACACCTTTGTTCCTCTCTGGGGTTCGTCACCAACCCCTCCAAATGTCAGCTCTCGCCCAGTCAAACGATTCACCTTTTGGGGTTGAGCCTCGACACCAACCCCCAGGGGAGGGTTTTTCCCCCTCCCCGGAGAGGGGCCGCTCGCCTAGTGGGGCCTCATCTCCCACCCACGATCTCCCCTTTCTTCGCAAGGACACTTTCCCCCCCGTCTGGGGGTTTTGGAGTCCCCCGCTCCTCTCCTTTTCCCCCGGCAGAGTTCCCAAACGACAGCTTAAGGGAAATTCTTTCCGTCGGGGTCCCCGATCAACGGGCAGCGGAACCCAAACCCTTCCCCTAGGGCCCTTTTTCCCTTTGGGCCACGGAGGAGTGGGTCAGCCCAACCACCCGGCCCCTGGGTTTCCCCCCCCCCCTCCCTTCCCACCCTGGAACTTTACTAGGGGCCCCCCAACTCGGGCTTGGGGGGGCCCCTTTGGAGAGCAAATTTACGCCTCGGGGGTTTTTGGGTCCTCTGACTGCTCCCCTCTTCCCCATTTAACTCTTGGAAATGGAGGGGGTCAGGCTCCCCTCCTCCCCTTCCCGTCCATAGTCTCCCAAACCCAAATTTGTTTTTTCCCTTTTTTTAAAGGACAAAAACCACCCCCCCCCCCCCGGGAGCTTGTTAAAAATCAACAAAGGGGGGGGGGGGGGGGGGGGGGCACACTCCATTGCCTCTCCCCCATCCCAAAAGGCCCCCTCCGCTAGTGGGGCACACGCAAGGGGGGGCACCTTGTGCGAGGGCACATGCAGGGACACACAAAAATCCGGGGGACACTCTCAGCCGCTTCCCGTCTGTTTTTTCCCCCACACGGAATGGACCCTAGCAGGCCCCCCCCTTAACAAACCCTGGGGAACATTGGTTCGTACCCATGATCGACCGTTTGCCACCCCGGGGTTTTAACCCCCGTTTCCGTGTTATTTTTTCCCGGGCCCCGGGCCCCCCGGGGTTTCACCATAGACGCCCAAACCCTTCCCCGGTCCGGCCTCAAGCTTACGCCTTCCCCCCCCCTTTCCCCTCCTCCAAAAAGGTGATTTAGGAAGGCGAGACCGAGAGACCCCCGGCTCATTCTCATAGCCCCGTGGGGGGCCCATCAGTCCTGGTTTCCCCGGGCCCCAAGTCCCCCCCCATTTACCACCCCCCCCCCCGTTTTTAAAACCAGGGTGGACATGCTCAGGCAAAAAACCCTTCGGGTCCCCCCTCACGCCCCAAAAACCCCGAAAGCTTGGCCCCCCACGCCTGGCTTCCCGTGCCAGCCCGGTTTTGGGGAGCATCTAAAACCCCCCGAAAAGGACAGGGGGCCGGTCCGTCCTCAGTATCCTCTCCTCGCCGGGGGCCCCTTTAGGAACTCCCCGGGGCCTGCCAAAGTCCTCTCGCAAGCTTGCACAGAGTCCCCTTTTTCGATTACAGATGGAGGAAATGGGTTCCTTGGGGCAAGGGCAAACCGTCTCTCCCCAATCGCCCCCCCCAATATCCAGATTTGGGAAATTTTTTTTCCCACCTTAACCCCTCTGCCCAGCTCCATCCGGGGGGACAGGCGGCCATCTTTCACACCATCCGCCAATGGGCGCCTTTCCTTTTAGTTTTACTTCCTTCTCAGAAGGTTTCCAGGGGGTGCTTTCGTTAGGCCCAATCCCCTAACCTTTTCCCCCTTTGGGGCCTCTTAAATGTACTTGACTCCCCCAGGGAAAACCCCCCTTTTAGCCGTCTCCTCCATTTCCCTTTGCCCCTTTTGTCCCATGAAAATACCTTTTCCCCCTCGCCCTCGCCCGCCAGAAGGGGAGGGGAATCCCTGCCATGCGGGGGCCCTAGAGACATTGCCTTCCAAGAGACGGGTCCGTCTCTCTTTTGTTCCTTCCCCAAAAACCTACTAAGAACCAGGGGGCCCGGGTTTGTGCCTCTCCTAAACCCCGTTTTCCGCCCGCTGGGGATACCCCAAGGGGGGGGACACCTCTTTGGACATAAACCCTTTGCCCCTCTCGATGTTTTAAAACACTACTGGGAACGCTCGCGCCCCAGGGGCGTTTCGCAAAAACGTCTCCCCCAAAATTTTTATCAACCCCCCGTAACACAAAAGACCCTCTCCGCTTTGGGACTGTCTCTTTGGGGGCTCTCCAAGACGGTCAGAACGGCCTTTTCCAGGCATCCCCAAGGGCCTTTCCCCCCCTTTTTTTCCCCCCCGGGTCATGAGCTCAGAGCGCTCGCCCCTTCCCGGCCCCATTCCAGCACTCTGTTTTCCCCTGGGGCCCCCCTCCTGGAGGCAGCCTTTTTGGCGTTCGGAAAATCCCCCTTTATAAAAAATTTTATTTAAAAGGGGCATCCCCATGACCAGGGCTGATGGGTTTTAAATTGGGATACCCTTGGGGGGCTAATTTCATCCATATTTGGGGAACCCCCGGGAAACCCCCTAAAAGGGGACCGCCCTCCTCCTTTTTTCCCATGAAATTTTGCTACGTTGAATGGTACAGTATAGACACCAAAATGGGGAGTTTTTTAAAATTTTACTCCCGTTTGGCTTGTAACCCTTTCCATTTTAGACTCTAATGCCCGCCCTGCCTTCCCCCCTAGCGCCAAGGTTTTGGGGGGACCTTTCTCGCAGGCCTCGATGAATGAGGTACGGGAGGTTGACACCGGCTTCTTCCTACGGCGGAAGCGGGTGGGCATCACGTGACTGTCTTATTACTGCATTAGCCACACAAAACTTCGGCCTGGCAGAGCTGACTAACTGCCGTGAATGCTATTGTCTGACATGGTAAGTATACTAGCCAAACAGGGAGTATAATACAAACTCCCCATATTGCTTGCAACAATACCCAATTAAGTTAGATAATAATGCTCTTCCATCCTCACAGGAGAAGCTGAGGCATTCGTCAAAATATTTTCAGAAAATAACTTGCTGTCTAGTCTCAGTCCATCTCTCAGGTGTTTTAGAGAGGAGGAAGAAAAACGAACTATCTATCAGGATCCACCACCAAATCATTTCCATTATTTAAACGCTCCTATATACATATGATGAAATTTTATGAGACGTTAGAATCTTTTTCTTCAAATTCAAGTGCTGTTGGCCTAGATGGTTTAGCCTATCAACTGTTATACTACTTGCCTTCATATTGGAAACGATTACTGCATTCATTTTAACCAAAAATGTTGGTTCAGTGGAACTCTCCCTAGTATCTGGAAGAGATCTGTTGTAGTCCCAGTTCCAAAACAAGGTAAACCCAGGTCAGACATTGGTAGCTACAGGCCAATAGCACTAACCTCTCACGTTGGAAAGTTGTTAGAAAGGATTATCCAAAGACGTCTTTTATATTTTTGTGAAAAAGAAAGTATAATCCCAGTGAATCAAGCGGGATTTCGCAAAGGTCGATGTACAATAGATCATTTGGTGAAACTTACGAGTCAAATTAAAAAGCAGTTTGCTAGACGGAAAAGTACACTTGCTACCTTTTTTTATATCAGAAAAGCGTATGATAGTATCTGGCACGCTAGACTACTATAAATTGAAAGAAATAGGAATCAATGGAACGATGTTTCAATACTTTAAAAGTTTTTTTTATCGCAGAGATCCATATGTACAAGAATAGGGAAAGTTTACTCGTCTTTTCAGAGCATTGATATCGGAATTCCACAGGGTTCTATTATAGCCCCCATGTTGTTTAACATTTTTATTTATGATCTTCCAAAGATATTATCAAAGAGTGTGAGTGTAGTACAATATGCTGATGACATTGCTATGTGGATAAATACAAATATTCGAAAGCATACTGGCAAGAGAATTACGAATCATATACAGAAGATATATCAGTTAGAGATAGATAAATTAAACAACTTTATGGAAAATAACGGGCTTACTCTCTCAGGTGAAAAAAACACAATTAATGTTTTTCAATAATGGAGACAATCCAATGTATTTGCCAAGCTTCAAATTGAATGGTTCTGAATTGCAGTACTCACAAAACATAAAATTTATGGGTGTGAATTTAACCCCTAAACTTAACTGGCGTTTTTTACATTGAAAGCTTGATAGCTAAAACAAGGAAACGTTTAAACTTATTGAAGATTATTTGTATTCAACCGTGGGTTCAAGATACAAAAACCCTCCTGCACCTAGCTGTTTCTCTAATAAGATCAAAACTAGTGTACGGACAAGAAGTTTATTTTTCAGCTCCTCAAAGTCTACTGAAAAAATTGCAAAGTATAGACAGCAAAGCTATCAAATTAGCGCTTGGTGTCCCAGTGCACACAAACACATTGAAGGTGTACAAAGAAATTGATATGCTATCACTGTCAGATCAACGTAGATTAGCAGTGGCCAAATATATTGCAAGAAGTCTTTCAGTACCTAATTCAGTCGAAAACGAAGTTTTGATGGATTCAAATGTTGAATATCCCAAAAGAGCTCAACGGCTAGGTTATCTTTGTCCGTTCGAAATTACACGAAAGATTCTTTTGAAAAATGCAATATTGATGTCGCTTCACTCTCACCTGCTCCTGTTGTTCCCCCGGTGCCTCCATGGGAACATAGACAAGCTATCTTTGATGTCGATTACACTAATGTCTGGAAAAATGATAACATTAACATTTTAACTTCTAAAGTGAGAGAAAACTTAGAAAACAAATATTCAAATCATTTAAAAATTTTACGGATGGTTCCGTTTGCCAGTTAAGTGCAGGTTCAGGTTTTGTTATTCCGGCTTTAAAAGTTCAAAAAGCATACAGCCTGGAAAAGGATTTTCTATTTTACGGCAGAATTGTATGCTATCTTATGGCATTACTCTTTATTTGTGATAGTAATCATCTTTCTGTAACATTTTATTTTGTGTTGATTCTAAGGCAGTGTTAGATAGTTTGAAAGTCTGGGATGTTAAAACAAGGAAAGATGTAATCTTTGAAATAAAGCATCTAATTAATTACATTATTTCCACAGGAATTAATATAGTCTTCTGCTGGGTCCCTTCACACTGTGGTATTTATTGGAATGAAATAGCAGATAAACTAGCCAGATGCGGGGTAATGGGCAATGCTGCAAAAAGTAATATGAAGTTAGATATATATGAAATACATTCGTTATTGGAAAGCTGTTTTCGACTGGAGAAGTCTCAAGATAAATGTGTAATGGAAACATATCTAGACAATTTCAGTTTAATATACAAGATACGTTTGAACTCTTGGAAGACCAAATTAATCCCAAAATATAGCGTGTGCATGTTCTAAGCCATTAACTGGTGAACACATACTTTTCCATTGCCCCATTTAAATGCTCTTTATTCAAAAGCAAACATTGAAATTCGAATCAAAACCGGCTCGTGCGATTTCTTTCAATTCAGAAATTGTTGAGGTTGCAAAAATTATCTCTAAATCTCAAATTAGCATATTTTTATAACTAGTGTAGTTTATATTTAAGTGTGTACATTCTTGACATTATTTCTTACCCCCCCCCCCCCCCCCCCCCGTCCTCGCTCCGTGCCCCTCCCCCAACCCCCACTCCCCCCTCCCTCCTCCTCCCCCTTGTAAAGTCTAATATTACAAGTGTGAACAGACTATAAATCAACAACAACAACAACAGCCTTCATCTTTAGTAATATCTACTTTAAAAAGCGAATATTTTCTTCTCATATCTTCGATAGGCTTCACACTGAAATATGAAATGCTTTCCATCATCAACAGCGTGTCCACGTTTTGGACAAGGCTCATCTATGGATGTCCTGAGATAAAACATTAGTCTCCAGCGTGTCCAAGTTTTGGACAAGGCGCGTCTATGGATGTCTGAGATAAAACATATAGTCACCAGCGTGTCCACGTTTTGGACAAGGCGTGTCTATGGATGTCCTGGGATAAAACATATCGTCACCAGCGTGTCCACGTTTTGGACAAGGCGCGTCTATGGATGTCCTGGGATAAAACAACCTTACCTGCATTAAGCCGAAGGTTTCAATCTGAACGTTGCGAAATGTGTTCCATGCCATTTGTTTTGTTTTACCTTTATGTATTTTTCCCTCTGAAAAAAAAAAAAAACATGTATAACCATTTGTATTTTCCCCCTTGCGATCCACGTTAGAATGCAAATTCTGTTTCTAACATGCGATCTGTCGATCCAAAATTCTGATATATAACTGTGGTTAATGCCATACACACTGGCAGAACCAACACAGTCTAAAATCCATTTTCTGATCAAAGCAATGTTTACACAATACGCCAGTTGTTTTCTGTCATGCTCCACCTGCCCCATCATCATGCTGTATCCCTGTCTACAAAGCGTAAGTACGACGAAGCGTCAAAATTACCATCATGCTGTATCCCTGTCTACAAAGCGTAGTATGACGAAGCGTCAAATTACCATCATGCTGTATCCCTGTCTACAAAGCGTAGTACGACGAAGCGTCAAAATTACCATCATAGTATGCATTTAACGTGTGTTTTTATAAATACAGGGCATTATCCGACCTTGTCATATGAAACTTTTTGTATGTATGAATGGAAACATACAAAACCATGCAAATCAATATACTTTCTCCATTTACTAAGTATTCAAAAGACACCTTACTTCAGCAGCATATGTAAACACTGATTGTCAGTATTAAACATTTTCCAAAAGAGACCACATTAGAACAATTTGACTTTTGCAATGACTTAAGAATTTCCGGACATTTTTTCTTCCAACGTGACTCATTGTAAGACATCTTTGTTTTACACACGTGGGCAGTTGAAAATTCTGTTTTTTTGTATTTGTATTCTCATAAACACTTCGCAAAGCGCCATTACAGCTTGCCATTTACACCACTTTTGTATAAATATGTTACAATTAGAAAATTAAAACTAGACCTACGCTAGGAGGTTGCAGTTTAATTGAAATTATTACGAGCCTATTGTGGGAGGAAGGAGCAGTTTACGGTTGAGTATTGGCGCACACAGCGTTGCAGGCAAATTTCAGAGCTGTATGGCCACTAGACTTACGCCTTTAGGGAGGGACAGTAAATTGATTATTATACGAACACTAATTGGGAGGGACGTAACTTCTCCTTCCTCCACAATAGGCTCGTAATAATTTCAACTAAACTGCTAACCTCCTAAAAACGTTGAGACTTTAGAGAAAGTAAGGATAGTGGCCAATATAAACATCACAGGCCAGACATGTAATGCCACACACATTTATTCACAATGATCCTTCATCATTTTCATTTACTGTTACATAGCCATCAAGTACCTTCTGGCTGAAACTGGCACTGTTCTGTCTCTTATAGTATTTACAGTGATGTCTTTTCATTTGTCCAGCCGCTGCTTCAATATTGTTTTCAATGAAACTCAGCCTGGGCGGCTGCACTGCAGCTTGCAGCCCTGGTGGAGTGTGTTGTGTACTGGTTAGTGTCAATGCCTGAGCGCGCTAGCACCTCTTTCACCCATCGCGCGAATGTCTGCTTACCCCAGGTGCATGAGGTTTGGTGTGATGATGAATAACTGCTGTTGGTGACTGTCTCTGAGATCCTTAATTGTGTCAATATACTGCTTCGAGTGTTTCACTGGACACAGATTTTCATTCTTTGCAAATGCCCTAATCTGCTGGTTCTGTATGTTTCCTGGCTTTGTTGTTTTCAATACACATGAAAATTGTAACACATATTTACAATCAACATCTTTACATCACTTGTTTTCAAAGAGTATAAAGCATGAGAGAACAGGGAATGTCTGTTCTACGCCACTTTCACCCTCACCCAGTTTTTGGGCGAAAGTGGCTAAAAGCCGCCTTTCCCTGTTCTCTGACAAGTAAGACTTCAATAACTAAAAAATAACGATTATCTACAAACTTTTCAGAGAGTAACGTAGGGAAAAGCATCAGTGGCTGAACACATCCCCATAGAGCAACGTAGGGGGAAAGCGGCAGTCTCTGAACGCGACCCATACACAAACGGCAGAGCAGAAGCCTTTAATTGCTAATTGTCGACCAGCCCAGGAATCCGCGCTATCAGAATACTGCCTAGGTCCGTCATTAGGTTGGCACCTGATAACTTAATTGTGATGTCGGGCTTATGACTGGCAAGGGGCTTACCATGTGACCGGATATGACGAGTTAGAAGCAGCGCCCCCAACCAACGCCACTCAGTTATTCACGGCTTTCAATACAGACGGTTGTGTTTGTTCACAGAGGAATTCTTGCTATAGGCGATTGTGTTTTATTACTAATGTATGGCGGAGTATCTAAACAAAAGAAAATTAGGCGGGCCTATTGCTTTAACTTCTAAACCAAAGAGAAGTATTGCTTTTTTCGGAAGGTGAGGGAAAAGAAAAAACGAGAACCTACTAATGACGAACTACACAAGCGCCTTGAAAGCTTGTTAACTCAAGACAGATTTAGCTAATATATTTGAAAGAGATGTTGTTAACTTTGAAAAGCTTTTAACTTTTGAAAAAAATGATTTTATTCAAAAAAGCTTTAAATGTTCAGTGACAGGTTTTCTACCTAGTAGTTCGAAAACTTCTCCACCTTGTGGTGTTTTGTGGCACAACGGCAAAGCAGACGACGCGGAACAGACTCGGGCTGGGCCCAGGCAGGGCCGGTGTTGTTACTGGCTAATTATAGTGGGTGTTTAGCACTGTTCGCTAACTGCCCTCTGACAACTGCTTGCAAGGCTCTCAGTGAAGGTGAAAGTAGGTGCGCAACCCCCTGTAGCGCTCAAATAGGTCAATTTGGTATTGAAACATGCTGATTCACTGACATTCTTGTTGCGCCCCACGACTTTGTATATAGTGAAATGACATTTTGCTGTTGTGTTTCCCTGTTTAGAGTGCTGTGCTTCAACTTTTTTGGCTGCCGCAGAGTGCACTTTATTCAACTGTCTTGTTTATTAAATCAAGCTTTTCATAAATGCACTTGGTGGCTGCTTTGAATAATCTTCAGTTGAAGAGAGACTGACAGCCGTCTTGAATTTACGGCGCTTAAGCGCCAACCATAAACCCTTTCAATTTTCCATGCAAGCCCCTTTCCCTTTTCTTGTGTGTGTGTGCGTGCGTGCGTTTGTGCTTGTATATATGCTGTTTTGTTGTTGGTGTCGCTGCTGTCATGTTGTTGTTTTACTGATAATAACTATATCATATTCTGTACATTTGTTTGTTTAATAATTAAAGGTGCGCGCCCACCTCCCACTCCCCCTCCCTGCTGCTCCCCACCCCACGCATGCACACACTTAAGTCACTTCTAATGTTCTTAACTGAAGTTACCCCAAGTCACTTCTAAGTCATCCCCCAAGTTCTTACTCAAGTCATCCAAGTCATCCACAAGTTTTTACTCAAGTTATTCACAAGTCATCCTCAAGTCATTCACAGTTCTTCCCCAAGTTACCCTCAAGTTATTCTCAAGTTATTTCTAAGTTTTTATTAAAGTTGTCCTCAAGTCATCCTCAAGTTCTTACCAAGTTAACCTAAGATCTAACTAAGTCATCCTTTAAGTAAAAACAAGTTCTATTAGTTATTTTATAATTATCAAAAAAATACAATCTATGTTTTTTATTTTAAAATTTGTAGATGTCTAATATAGTAACACACGCCTAAAAAAAAACGCGTCATCGTTGAGGATGTCTTGCTCAGCTTTTCCCCGCATAGATTTTAAAGGGAAGGTCTTAACTCCGAGCAACCGCATTGATTACAATTTGGTCTATGGAAATGTTTTTTATAGCTCCATGTCTTTATTTATTGACACCATTTTTTTTATAATACGCATGTTCTATTTTTATAAAAAATTAAAATTAAGTTTTTTAAAATTTTATTCCATTATAAATGGATCAAATGACGCTTTCTTTTGGGGGGGTTTTTTGGCGTGCGGGTGTCTTTTTCTGCATTTAGTGGCTCAGATTTTTTTGATAGCTTTCGTTTCTGTTGCCATTTGTGTATATATTTTATAGCCATAATAACTGCCCCCAACAGCAGCAATGGCGCCAAAAATGGCAACAGTTTTAAGTTCAATATTCCATGAAGCTTTGGTGCCCTTGTATCACATGGAGTTTTTATAGCGGGCATTGAATCAACTTGTTCTGGCGTTGGCGGTGTTTGTTTTCATGATGAGTAATTCTGTAACATTAATTTTTTTGTCTGTTCCACTCTGCTAATTTTTTTCCTGCTTAAAAACACGCCCAGGATTTTTAATGGCCTCCACCTGATTCAGCGTTTTCTGCTGATTTATGGTTTGGGGTTACTTTCCCCACCTGATTCAAGTTTCCTGATTCTGATGATTTTCCAGCTCGTTCATTTTGAAGGGAAATAAAATCTTATGATTAAAAGTTATTAATCCCATGATTAATGGCGATAACAATTTTCCCAAATCTATAGTATAAATCACACCCTAGGGGACTTAATGACTTTGTTAAAACTGGATCTTGCGTTTAATCATACGTAAGATCTTGTTCAGAATCAATGGGGGCAAATCTACTGACTAGTTTAGTGTACAAACTAAGAACCGTTTGCCCACACTTTTCCCATTCTAGACCCTAGCTGCGCTTCATACCTGTTATGATACTTTAAAATGTCTTGCGGCGACATCTGTTGAATTTGTTAAAATGCTGAATTCAGTTCGAGGAACTGTTTTGTTTTCCCACATGCTGCCAAAGAATACAACCTTCCTTTTTGGGCAAAATAGCTTGATCATCAACTTGGTCATTCATAAGTTCAGGAAGGTTTAGGCTGCTTGTAGCTGTAGGAGGTCATCACTGTTCTGTTTTTTAATAATTATAATTATTTTATTTTCAAAAAAATGAGCACCGAAAAAATGTTGTTTAACCTTGTATACCATTCTGTGTTATTGGTGGTCTAAGTGTAGGATACTCAATGTTGGTAAAAGCTTGTTAAGAATTAAAACCCGCAAGATCTTGGCCCAAAATAGACTTTGAGGATTCAGCAAAGCTAATTGCTATCATTGCAGCTTCGGTTGCCACGAAAGATTTTCTAGTCAAGCAAGGAATAATTCCGGACAATATAAATATGTAAAAAAAAAAACATTTAAAAAATGGCTTCACTCGCAATAATGATAGGCGGCGCTGGTGGTGAATGCGCTTGCTTTTAGCGGAAGTAATTTCGCATTAGTAAACTGCGGGAAAGACGGCGAGAGAAAAGGCATAACAAGCTATGGAGAACTAGCAGCTGCACAAGACGCCCATGAAAAGCAGAGACTTGAGCAGTTAGATTTTATTAATGACACCCTGAAGAACAGGGGGATGCAGCTTTCACATTTAAAAATGTTGACCAAGCAAAAAAAGAATATTATCTAGAAAAAGGCAAAACCCGGGCCAGACATTGCCCCACCAAAATTCAGTGACTTTTATCAACATCAAAAAAAAACAAAAGATGCAAGAAATCGGGGTTTTTTGTCGTTGGTATGGGCCGTTGTGTATTTTGTTGCACATAATATTGGCTGAAAAAAAAATGAACAAAATCTATTATTCGCCCAAAGGATATTGGAGGGCATCACAGCAATACAAAAGCTAAACAAGCAGCGGGAGTCAGTGAACAAACAGCAAAGGGGAAAGGTTATCTAAAAAAAGCGATTTGGCAAATTTATTTACCTGCGCCCAAACGAATACAGAGACCGCACTTTGTGAACACAAACTCAAACGACACCCCTCAAATGGATCTTCTATATTTACCCCCTGATAGGATTAGACGAAAAAGATTTAAGTACGCACTCACGTCATTGACATAGCTTCAAGATACAAAGTGCAGAACCATTAACACAAAAGAGTGCTTCTGCTGTTGCTGTTGCTATCAACTAATATACCAACGAGGCCCGCTAACTTACCCTCGCATGATTCAAGTTGATGATGGAAAAGAAATTTTAAAAGGCAAATGAATCATTATTGTTTTAAAAAACAGAGTTACTATTAAAAGAGGCATTCGGGAGTTCACAGATCACAGGCTTTAGTTGAAAAACTTTAACAAACAGTTAGCTGAAAGACTTTCTCCTACCAGTATCACAGGGGAGCTTATTGACAATTCTCGCAACACAGAATGGGTTAGAAGACTGCCCTCAGTTTTGGCGCAATGAATAAGAAGAATTTTAAGGGCTAAAACCGTACAAGCAATCAAAAGAAAAACAATAAATGTTGTTGAAGACTCAGTACACCCCGCAACTTTACCATTTGGATTGAAAGTAAGGTACCTTTATTTACGGGGGAAGCAAGAAGGGGACATCGCATCAGGGCAACCGATCCAGTTTGGAGTGTTGACCATATGGGAAATAAAAAGAATTGTAAAGATGAATCGCCCCTGTATTATTTCGAGAAATGACACAACAAAAACCAGCTCCTCAAAAATCTTTTGTGAAAGAAGAACTGAGATAATCCCGCCGGGCACAGTTCCGCTTTAATTTAATTTACGTAAACATATTTTGGTTTAAATGGAAGGCCAGAAGGAAGCGCAGAAAGAAAACAAGAATGGTAAAGGAAGAGACCTTGAAAATGATACGGGAATCATTTCAGGCGTGTAATGCTTTTAAGGAAACATTTTTCGGGATTAATCAATGCATGCTAAATCATCAGATCACCTACAACTCAAACCCCAAATTTGGGAAAAAGAATATCTTGAAATAATAAAAAAAATTCGAACTCGTCAAGCAAAAATGAGAAAAGATTTAAATGAAAATTTGGATGAAGCTATGATTGATTTATAATAAAAGTTGATGAAAAAATATAAAAACCCCTGTTTAGCGGTTTTTCCAGTGCCCAATTTCTTGAAAACTCTGGATTAACAAACACCCGTTTTGTGTTTGTTCTATCTAATGACTTCTTTGTTTACAACAGTTGTGTTGATCTCATGTAGATTTGATCGAAAATTTTACGTTGTCATGATGAAAAGTTTATTGCCAAACAATGCTTCTTTGTAGTTGTCATGGTGATTTTGTTTGACTGCACAACGCTGCGAGATATTCCTTTGCTTTCTTAATGATTTTTTTCCTGGCTTGAAATACTGTACATTTTGACCTTAACCAAAACTCCTTGATCACCTTTCCAATTTAAATTTATCCTTCATCTTTCCTAAAACCTTCTTGTTAGTAATTGAATGCAAAGGCGAATCTTTAGGATAATCAGATGTATCATACCCCTCCCGCTGTCCTTTAGTACTTCCATTTCCATGTCTTTATAGATGTCTTCAGTAGGAATTCTATAACAAAAACTGTCTGTATCTGTGTAAAGTACTCTGGACTCAGGATACGAGGGCTTAAAGTAGTCATAAAGAAACTCTAAAAATCAAAAGCTTTGATAATTCTAAAACAGTAAACCAATAAATACAGGTTTGTCTAATTTGACTTTCTTTTTTTTTTCATTATGCCAAAAAGCTGATCATGAATCTTCTTAAAGTCTTGATAATTAGGTTTTGAAGTCAGCTTAATTGCTTCGTTCTCTCTGGTGACTAATCTGACATCTTTGCGCTTGTGCGGATTCTCCATTGTTTTTTCCAAACAGTGTTTTTCATCAGCTTGAAAAAGTCTTTTTCTGAAGCATCTGTGGATTTGGTTCTGAGATCAGTGTTCTTCATGATGTATGGTTTTATGAACTGTTCTTGATCAAAAGCGATTATACGATGAACAGCTGTTAACTTTAAACCATGTCTTAATAAATTGTAGAAGTCTGTAATGACAGACATAATTTTTTTTTTCCTCGAAGATTAGGCACAAGTTTAGGTGGTTCTCTTGGATCCATCTTTAGACTTTTGCTGCTATGGATAGTCATTATGCAGGTCATGGAGTTCCTGAGGATATTCTAAGTCAACTTCTAGAATGAAACCACGCTGTTTGATCAGGCGTTAAACTGCCCACCATTTTAATGCCTTTTGAATATTATTCGTACCTGTGTACATTTTAAAGTTGCGTAATGGAAGCGATTGCGCCATTGCCCAACCATACAGATTGTTTGCATCGAAATACATGAGATAGTTAGACCTTTTACTCGGATCATAATCATCTAGGTATTTGTTGTTTGCTTTACAGTAATGATGCGACGCCATACTAATTCCTCACGCAATCCGTTTTCAATCATCTGAATCATTGGTAGGTCAGACAATAAATCATCTGTACTCCAGTAAACTTTAAGAAAGCATCCCAGCTCATCCCGGGCGCAGAAATGTAATGCGCAGGATCCAAACTGTAATGTTTCATGCAGGTCTTTCTATAATTTTCAAAGACGTCCGCCAACAAACATACATCTGCCATCAAGTATGAATCATGATAGTCTCCATCGTTTTACAATCTAACTTTTGCCAAGCATCTTGAGCATGCTGGTAATCGGAGTCGCTGATGTCCTTTCCTCTAAGACTAGAAAAGAACGCGCCTTTAGGCGGAAGTGTATCTTCATCAAACCTTTCCAACTGTTCATGTACTCATAAGGGTAAACGCCCTTTCTAACAAGCGTTGGGTCAAAATATTCTTCCGTTATTGGGCAGGACTTTAAGGACATAGCCAGTGCCTCTATGAGCCCATCATGTGTTGCATAGAGTCGTAGAAAGACATGTTATTTAGATTAAAGCACATGTACTTTTCTGATGACTGTGCGATGCATGACACCCTAAAGGCATCGTCTACTGCTTTCATTATAAGGTGAGAGTCGTAACCTCGCAAGTTATGAAGAATACAGGCAGCTTCCATGTCTTAGGATCAAACTTAGTGAAGATTGCATTTGTTATGCGCTGCACTCTAAACTTCCCACTAATGTGATCATGGTCTCTTACTGTGGGTTTACACTCTTGGGCGTTAGCCTAAACCGCAAATCCAACAATGCGTGGCTGAGTCATACTGTTGTTTGTCTTCAGGCGTCATCATGATTCAGAAAAGATATTCAGATTATTTAGAACATGGCGTTACGCACCTTGCTGCATGGTTTAAGACACTTTTTTTTTCTGCAGAT